>CM042146.1:128696184-128736184 GCA_023376005.1 Doryteuthis pealeii
AAAAAAAAAAAAAAAAAAAAAAAAAACAAGAAGAAAGAGAAAAAAAAAACAGAAATGGGAGAAAACTAAGAAAAAAGAGGTGGAAAAAAAAAGACATGCATCTTTTTTTAAAAAGGGAGGGGGAAAATAATTGAAAGAAAGAAGAAGAAAGAAAAGGAAGAAACAAATAAAGGGGAAAAAGAAGAAATGATAGAGAAGAGAAGGGGAAAGGGAAAGAAGAAAGAGAAAAGAAAAAAAGAAGAAAAGGGGAAAGAAAAAGGGGAAAAGAAAGAAAAGAAAAACACTAATGAAATGATAATGGACTGGAGAGCGAGTGCGGGAACGAGGAGAGGAAAAAAGGAAAGAGGAAAAGGAAAAAAAGAGAAAAGAAAAAAAAAGAAGAAGGGGAAAAGAAAGGAACGGCTCGAGAAGCCAGAGGAGGGAAAGAGAGGGAAAAGGGGAAGAAAGAGACGAGAAAGGGAAAAGAAAAAGAGGAGAGAAACAGGAGGGAAAAACGAAGGGGGGAAAGAAAAGAAAAGAAGAAAGAAAAAAAGGGAGGGAAGGAGGGGAGAAAGAAAAAAGAAGAAGAACAAAGAGGAAAAAGAAAGTAGAAGGGAAGGAAAAAAAAAAAAAGGAAAAAAAAAAAAAGAAGAAAAGAAGAAGAAAAAAAGGAAAAAACATTTATAAATAAAGAGACACAACGAAAAAAAAAAAAAAGGAGGGGAGGGGAAGAAGTAGAGGAAAGGGAGGGATGAATGAGGTGAAAAAGGAAAAATGAAAAAAAATGAAAAAAAAACAAGGGAGAAGAAGAGGGAAGGGGGACGGAGTAACAGAGCGGAAGGGCAGACAGAGACCAAGGGGGAAAGGGGGAAATATGGGGGGGGGAAAAAGAAAAAGGGAAAAAAAATGAAAATAAAATAAAGAAAAGGGGAGAAAAAGGAGGAAAAAATGAAATGAAAAAAAGAATTTGCACTGAAATATAGGAAAAAAAGAAGAAAAGAGAAAGAAAAATCATGTTTATTTAAAAAATCTCGGGAAACAAAAAATAAATGCTTATTGTTTCAAAAATGCTGAGGGAATTGGAAAAGGAAATAAGAAATAAAAACAGTTAATTTAAGGATAGAGCAGAAGAGAAAACGACAAGAAAAAAAAGGAGGAAAATAAGAGAAAAACGGAAGGGAGGAAAAGAAAAAAATAAAAGAAAGTTTGTATCAAAAGGTAAAGAAAGAAATTGACCTCGAAAAATCCGCCACCAAACAAAGAAAAAATAAAGGGAAAAGAAAGAAAGAAAGGAAAAGTAAAGAAAGAAGGAGAAAAAACTACCTGAGAATAACATAAATGAATGACTAATAAGAGGGAAAAAAACCGAAAAGAAAGAAAAAAAGAACGAAAAGAAAAAAAAAAAAAAAAAAAAAAATAAAAAAAAAAAAAAAAAAAAAAAAAAAAAAAAAAAAAAAGAAAAAAAAAAAAAAAAAAAAAAAAAAAAAAAAAAAAAAAAAAAAAAAAAAAAAAAAAAAAAAAAAAAAAAAAAAAGGGAAAAAAAAAAAAAAAAGAAAAAAAAAAAAAAAAAAAAAAAAAAAAAAAAAAAAAAAAAAAAAAAAAAAAAAAAAAAAAGGATGGAGAAAATTGGGAAAAGAAACAGGAAAAACGAATGGTATAAAAAACTTGCAAAGATTAACGGAAATGAATGAATGAAAAACAGGAAAAAGAAAAGAAAAGAAATTTTTAAAAGAGAAGATAGAGATGAAAAATAAAATAAAAGCAGGAAAAGGTTGTTAAAAAATAGATGCGGAGATAAAGAACAAAAAAAAAATAATGATAAATAAATGAATGAATAAATGAATGAAAGGGGGAAAACAGAAGAAAAAAAAAAAAAAAAAAAAGAATTTTGAAAAGAAAGAAAAAAAAAGATTTGAAAAAAAAAATGAGAAAATGTTAAAAAGCGAATTTGTTGAGGAATAAATAAAGGAAGGAGAAGAAAAAGAGAAAAAGGAGAAAAAAGAGAAGTGAAGAAAGAAATTGAAGAAAAAGAAAGAATAAAACAAACAAGAAAATAAAAAAATTAAATAAATAAAGAAAGAAAAAAGAAAAAGAAAGAAAAAAAGAAGAAAAGAAAGAAAGAAAGAAAGAAAAAAGAAAGAAAGAAAAGATAAGAATGAAAAGAAAAGGAAAGAAAGGAAAGAGAAAGGAAAAGGAAAAGAAAGAAGAAAGAAGGAGGAAAGAAAAGAAAAAGAAGAAGCGAAAGAAAGAAGAGAAAAGAAAGGAAAGAAAGAAAGAAAAGAAAGGAAGAAGAAAGGAGGAAAGAAAGAAAGGAAGGAAAGAAAAGAAAACTAATGAATGAATAAAGGAATGAAATCAATAAAAAAGAGGAAAACAAAAACGAACAAAAGAAGAAGGAATAAGATTTAAAAAAAAGAAAAATATTGAAAAAAAATGCGAAGAGAAAGAAAGAAAGAACACAAACTAATGACGTGAATATTAAGAGGAAAAGGGAAAAAAATACGAAAGAAAAAAAGGAATCGGTTGAAAAAGATAAAGTCACAAGAAAGGGGGGGAAAGGTTGTTTAAAAAAAATCGATGCTAAATTAAGATTAAAGGGAAAATGAAACAGAAAGTGAGAAGATTTTTACAAATGCGATAGAAGAAAATAAGAAAGAAAACATGAGTAAAATAAAAGAAGAAAACTAAAACAAGATTAATTAAAAAAAACGAAAAACAAATATTGTTGAAAAAAAAGAGGGATAGGAATAAAGAAAGAAGAAAATGTATGTAGGAAAAACGAATAGAAAAATAGAAAAAAAGGGAAAGAAAGTATAAAAAGAAGGAATGAAAATATAAAGACAATAATGAAAAAATAAAGTAGTAGAAAAAGAAACGAAAAAGAATGAAGAAAAAAAAGGAAAAGAAAGAAAGAATGAATAGAGACCGAAGAAAAAGAAACACGAAAAAGAAAGAGAAACGACATAGAAGGAGAAAAAAGAAATTTATTGAAGGGAGAAAAGAAAAAAATGTATCTAAAAAAGGAAAGAGGGCAAGAAGATACGAAAAATGACAAAAGGAGGAAGAGAAAGAGAAAATAAGGAGAAAAATAAAATAGAGAAAAGAAAATATTTATAAGAAAAAGAAAAAAGAAAAGGAGAAAGAAAAGAGAGAAAAAGGAGTCAAAGAGATAGAAGAAGGAAAAAAAACGAAAAGAAAAATAGAATAAGGAAAGAAAGTATTTTTTTTTAAAGAATGGAAATATAAAGACAATATATTTAAAATAGAAACGGGAAAGAAATGAACGAAAAGAAAGGAAGAAAAATACAGAGAAAAAAGAGAGGAAAGACGAAGGGGGGAAAGAAGGGGAAAAAGAAGAAACTGGAAGAAAAATGAAATATGGGAAAGAAAGAAAAACGAAATAGAAATAGAAAATATTTAAGGAGAAGGAAAGAAATTATTAGAAAAACGAAAAGGAAAAGGAAAAAGAAAAGAAAAGAAGAGAAATTCAAATGAAAGAAAAATAAAGAGAGTAGAAAAGAAAAGGAAAAAAGGGAGAAAAAAAGAAAAAGAAAGGGAAAAAGAAAAAGAAAATGAGTGAGAAAAGAAAGGAGGAAGATGAAAGAAGGATTTAGAGATAGAGAGATATCTAACAGGACAAAAGAATCAACATGAAAGAAATAAAATAAAGAAAACATAAAGAAATCCGAAAGATAAAAAAAGAAATCTTCAAGATAAACAAAATCTTGAAGGAAAAAAGAAGAAAAAAAAAACCTGAAGAATTTGAAGGAGTTAAAAAGGGAGGGGAAATTGTAAAAATATTTCCAGGGTGAAATTAAACGAAATTGATATAAATAATTGAGATAAATTGAACGATTATAAGAGATTAATAAAATGAAGAAAATACAACAAAAATAAACAACGAATGCGTGAAAAAAAATACACAAGTATTATGAGAGAGAGAGAGAGAGAGAGAGAGAGAGAGAGAGAGAGAGAGAGAAGAGAGAGAGAGAGAGAGAGAGAGAGAGAGAGAGAGAGAAAACACCAGTGATAAAAGATAAAAGCATTTTTTTTCTGAAGGTCGATTCAATTGAGTCGAAGAAATCAAATTGATAAAAAGAAAACTCCGATCGAAGTTGGGATTCCATGTTGATGACTTAAGCCAGATAACATGAAGATAAAACAGCACATGATGAATATGTTGAACAGAGATGGAGAAATCCCGTTTTCCACAACGGCAGACGCTGCGTCAAAACAACAAAAAAATAAAAATAAAAGATGGCGATTTGTGATTTAACACACGCATGCGCACTGCTATCGCCACACAGACGGACAAAATATCACTGACGACAACGAACTCAAATCAAAATTCCATTATATAAACTTTAAATTCAAAACTTGAAGGGACATTGCTGCAAAATGTTCATGAGTTGTTCTAATGGATTATTGATATGGCCATATTTACCCATATTTCAAGGGCATCACATTGTGGTTGTAATAGTTAGCAAGCTAGTATCGCAGATCTATTTCTACTGAATAGAGAGTCCGATCCTCGTTTGTATGACACATACTTGCGACCTGGTGTCAAATCCTATCCGGGTTGGGTAAATACCTGGTCGTCCCATCGTGTTGTAATGGTTAACAAGCTACAATCGCAGATCTATTACTACTGAATAGGGAGTTCGATCCCCGCTGGATGACCCATAATTTCGACTTTGTGTCCTATCCTACAAGTGGTGAAAGTCTGGGGGTAAAAACTAGGGCGTCTCATCGTAGTTAAATAGTTTGTGAGGCAGTCTCGCAGATCCATTACATGTCGATCCTAGCTGGATGTCCTATGCTTGCTGCCTTGTGTCAAATCAAACCCGTGACGAACGTGTAAGGTAAATATCGACTTCACATTGTGGTGCAATGCTTATGAAGCTACTCTCGCAGAACAATTACTACTGAATAATGAATTCGATCCTCGCTGGATTACCCATACTTGTGACCTTGTATCACATCCTATCTGTGGCAAACGGAGTAGGAAATAAAAAGAATAAAATCATGGTGTAATGGTTAGCAAGCTAGTCTCTCAGATACATTACTATTGAATAGAGCGTTCTATCCTCGTAGTACACGTTTAGGGTTTTGATCATTTGAGTTTTCCTTTTCAAAAATGTTCGTCTTGACTTGGTGTTTTAACTCCATCAAGCCCATTTTATTTATCTAAAATGCTGGGTTCTACGTATTTTCATTCATCGTAGAGTCAAGTCCATTATTTTACTGTTGTCTTTGAGACAACACTTTCATATTCTTGGGAAGGGATGTTTATTAAAGTTAAAGTTTATAGACTATATTTTTGAGCTAAAAATAATTGACAAGCAAAATAAAAAATCAAGCAAAAATTTTTTTGAATTCGTTAACCCATATTTTAGAAATTTTTCTTTCGCATGAGATTTGTTTGTTTTTTTCCTCATTACTTCTAGACTAAGCATATTTCAATATTTTTGCTTAGTAATGAGATAATTTATATACGGTTGATTATATATATATATATATATATAATATATATATATATATATATATATATATATAACACGTGACTTTTTATATATGGGAGGGTGTGTGTGGAAGTTTTCAGTTTATAGACGATATTTTCAGCTGATAATATTTTACAAGCAAATTAAAAATATAAAACTAAATAAATAATTCTAAAATTCGTTTAAACATTTCGACTTGTTTTTTTTTAATTCTTATTTTTTGTTTTTTTGCTTACTTCAGTTCAAGACTAAGCATATTAACATTTCACAATATATATATATATATATATATATATATATATATATATATATATGTGTGTGTGTGTGTGTGTGTGTGTGTGTGTGTGTGAGAGAGAAGAGAGGGAGAGTAAGAGAGAGAGAGTGTGTGTGTGTGTGTAATTTTTGTGTGTGTATGTAATGTGTTATATTCATGAATAAAGTGCTCAGTATAAGTAATAGAGTATGCATATCAAAGTTTGTAGAGAGTAGACTGATTACAAGATACGTCTGAAAATTACAGTCACAAATATTCTATCCTAATTTATATATATTGAGAACTAGCTGCAATACCCGGTAATATCTGGCAAAGATGGAATTATTTGATGTTCCCTGGGTGTGCCGGAAAATGCAAGCGAACCTGGGTGTCCATATTGGATTCTCAGTTGTAATCTTTGCTAAATGTGTTTATGGCAGTTCATTCTGTATGAAACTGCCAAGCTTTTTAAGTCATGAATTAATCTTTCTTCCAGCTTTCTTCATTCACAGTGTATAAGCCGAGGAAGTTTAAGCTCGAAGAGTAGTGAACTTATTCAACAAACGTATATATATATATATATATATATATATATATCAACCCCTCCGCACGAGCAGGATGCGACAGAAGGTCAATTTCTGAAGTGGAGTTTAACAGGTTTGAATTCAGAGTTTTCCTTCTCCTAGACTGGTTACCTAGCCATGGTTAAGAGCCCAGTCTGCCCTGCTATTTTCCCATAGCTGGAGGGAGAACTGGATTCATACCTTTCTCAAGGGTATTAGCGCTAAGTGAAATGCAAGCAGCTTCATCCAGGAATTGAACTCAGGTTGACGAGTCCATTCCCTCTGACTCTAACCATTAGACAAAGCACCTCTAAACATATGTATAAGAAGAGCAACCTTATTGAACAAACACAATAATTGAGGAATTAATCGCAATTATTGAAATTATAACCGAGTCAAAATATTCAGTTACAGTTCAAGTACTCTGTATATCACCTTCTACAAAACCCTTCGAATAAGCAATTCAATAACACCATCCAGTTGTTCCCCTATTAATTCAAAAATATTTTGATATGCTGATGTTATTTTTCTTGTTTCCAGGTTAATTTTGCTGTGTTTCGGTTTGAATCTTCAGGGTCCCGAAAATGTCTAGAAAGTGTTCTGTTGTATTCTTTCTTGTTTTGTGTGTGTGTGTGTGTGTGTGTGTGTGTGTGTGTGTGTGTGTGTGTGTGTTAATGACGTCTTGTGAGTGTAGCACTTTTATTCCCAACTTTGTAGACAATTTATATCACATGGTGACATTTTTGTTTCATTTTTCAATTACAGTTGTTTGCGAGGTTTTTGTTCTACTCGGGTTGTATGTTAGTTTCTTTTCCCTGCCAACACAGTTTTATTGTGGATTTGTAGTCTCCTTTTGTTTTAGTGTAGATGACTTCGTTTAATCAGTTGCCAGATAATTCATCACTCAATGATTATCTTCTTTATTATTAATGTGTTGTTTTCTTTTCAGAAAAGTTGCTTCGTTTCTTGATCTTTAGGTTAAATGTTACATCTAGGAAATCTGTCAGGTTTACGTTTGTTTTTATATCTATATCGAATACTATTTCTAATTTTATCTGTTATAGATCAGTTGTAGTTTCTTAGGATTATTAGTCCGTCGTCCCTATATAGGCCTGTGTCATCTGTTCCGACGAGCTCAAATGTTTCAGACCTTTGTAGTTGGTCTTCGTTATGTCAAATGTGCTTCTTATACCTTTCTTTATCCATGTTGTTTCTTTGTCAATTAATAGGGATTTTCGGTTGTGTGTAATAATTTATAGTTAGTTATTTATAGTTATTTTTATGTATTCATTTGCTAATGTTAGGGTATTCTTTATAATATTTTCTGTGATTGAGGAGATTTGATATCTAATTGTATAAATACGCAGTTTTGTTTTGTTTTAAATTACAGAACTAGGACATTTCCATTTGTTCATTTCTAGTTTTTCTATCAGTAGGGTGTTAATTTATTCTAATATAATTTTACTTACTTTACCTTGATCACTTTTTCGTGGATCTATTTTCTAAGTTGTTTGTGTTTTTAAAAATTATGAACGCTTGTTTGTCTTTTTCTTTGTTTATAACATTTACTAAGTTGCTTATCCGTTTTTCTGAGTTTCCTTACTATTGTTATGACACATCCGTATTTCATTTGGTTTGATGAAAACATAGGTGAAAAGGCATTATCAAGCGCTGTTGACTTTATTTCTAGGCTATCGTAACTTGGATTCATATGTTCTATCACTGATATTTTATTTATAAATATAGCTAACTTTATATCTATATATAAAATATAACATGAAATTTGTATAACTTTTTGTTATTTCTTTAGAGTACATTTGCCTATCTGAACGTACTAAACCTTTTTGTAAAGAGGAAGCTAGATGAAATTAATATTTATAATAGTTAATATGCCTGGCTTTTGAGTATTAAACCTATGTTTCTGATGAGTGAGTTTTATATTCCTTTTTTGTGATTAGTAATACATGAAAAACTGGCATCAAGCGGGCATTAGATTCTGAGAATTGCATGAAAACATTCAAAATTGCTTGGTGTACAAATAATTTTGTCGTTCATTGTATATATATATTAATGAATATTATAAATAAATGGACTGCTAATAACAGACTATGGTAAACAGAAATATAGCTCTAGTTATCAGAAGATTTACATGCAAGACAGATATGTCCGCCGGTAAATTTACTTGTACACATTTCCTGAACTTGCGGAATTAAAATGTCCCTCATACTTATGAGCTCATAAGAATGTCATTTGAATAATACATTACATATATATATATATATATATATATATATATATATATATATATATATATATATATATATATATATATGGATCAGACTTTGACGGCCAGGACACATTCTCTATATTATTGCCAAAAGTTTATTCAGACTACAAGGAATTAACAGAGAACCGAAGAAAATCCTCTCACATTTCGATTTCAAAACTTGACGCAAAGCTTCATCCTATGAGCAAAATTATAGAAATCTTAGAATTGTCTTTGATGTTTATAATACTTCTTATAAGTATCTAAACAGACAATTTGCATTTGTCTAAGTTGCTGAGATAATGTGATCTTATTATTTACATAAGTCACACGAACGTAAGGTACAACGTACGAATGGATTCAATTGCTATCATCATCAAGACGTGCACAGATTTATTTGACTCTCAATTACTATCCGTCTCTATCGACCATTGTGGCTAGAAATTTCTCTAGACAGCATCCAGTGTCCATAAAGAAATGAGAATGTAAGATTTTTGCTGGTGTATCAATATGCATATATTTGCCAAACCCTCGGGAGCCGGCAGAATGCGGCACAATGTCAATTTTTCGGTGTGTTTCTTCTAAACCTGTTGTCATATATATATATATATATATATATATATATATATATATATATATATATATATATATGTGGGGGGGAGATTATGTGCTTAATTAAAGTCATACCTAATTTGTTAATTAATTAATTATAACTAAATGAATTAGGCGTGCATATCGGTTTAAATGTAAAGCGTAAACAAATCGAGATGAGGCCTAATGGGCTGAAATGTACATAGAGAGATGACTTTTTCTCGATTTGTTTACGCTTTACATTTAAACCGATAATTGATTTAGTTATAATTGATTAACAAAATTAGTTATGACTTTAATTAAGCACATAATCTCCCACAAATTGTCGGCCTTCGCCATTTTCAAATAAACTGTTTGACTACTTCATATATATATATATATATATATATATATATAAGAATAGCATTATATTCGCTCCTTGTGTATTAGTCATCATTCTAAGAAAGAAAGCAGCAAAACGAGTTCAAATCCTGGATGAATCTGTTTGCATTTTGTATAGCGATGATTCCCTTGAGAAAGATATTCATCCAACTAAAATCAATAGAATGACACACTGTGTTCTTTGAGTTTGTCATGGAATCCGGATTAGGAAAAAGGAAACTCAATTCGGCCGGGTTAGGTAAATACATATATCCGTGCATGTGTGTGTGTGTGTGTACATGTGTATAAAATAAAAATGAAGTAGGCGGAGTGACCTATGTTTGTCAGAAGTCGGACAGCGTGGGATTCTATCCCCTTTTTACTAGCGCTAGTCCAGATAAGTTTAGCATCTGAGGTGGAGCATTGAATCCCATGCTGTGTGGCTCATGCACTAATTTGTTAAGGGCCGGTATCGAACCTGGAACCTTGTTCACATTCTCAACCTACTGAGAGATTATAAAAAATGGCCGAATATGCAAAAAAATGGGTTAAAAAGCATTTTTCTTTCTAATCGATTGATTGACCCTGTGTCAGGGAAATGCTACAGTACATATCATCTAGCAGATCCATTACGATTGAATAGTGAACCTCGCTGGATGCCGGACCTTGCGTCACATCCTATCCGTGACGAACGGTCTGGGTAAATATCTAATACTGTACACAACATTTTTAAGTCTAAGGAACATGAACTACCTGTGCTCTACTTGCTGAAAAATTGCTGGATCTGTAAAATGTTGAAATCTGTAATTTAATATACATACATACATACATACATAAATATACATGATTTTCGGCACATGGTTTTGTAACAACGCCGCTAAAAGTAATAGAATACTAAGAATTATTTCTTTTCTTTTAAAATTGAATATATTTTAGAAGATACAAGATCTCATAGTGAGAAAATTGCCCTGAAGATACTTTAATAATAAAAAAATGAAACTTTTAACATTGGCAAATTATTCAACTACAACTATAATAAAATCATCCTCTAGATATCTTGTTTTTTCTATTTTATATATTAACACACATACGCACGCACAAACACAAACACACACAAACAATACACACTCACACACACATACATACATATATATAATGATATATATTTATATATATTGTTTTGAAACAAAATCAAAAACCTTAGTTATGAAGTCAATGTGCTAGTATCAATAGTAGCTAATTAAAGAATGCTGAATCCAAAAATATCGTAGAGACACTATCATAATTTTATCAAAGAAAACAAATATTAAAAAGCAAAACGAATAAAATCATCAAACTCTGAACTCGAAGTTTAACAATTTTCTGATCAACAGGTACTTTTCCCTGATTAAACACGTATATGACCGTAATTTTATTTTTTTTATTAAATATTTTATTTCTATTAATATAAAAATAAGATTTGTGCCATTTGCGTGTTTAATCATCAAATCTTTATTTGATCATCAGAAAATTATTCATATAAATTGTGACTTGTGTGTAATAATGAATAATAATAATAATAATAATAATAATAATAATAATAATATATATATATATATATATATATATATATATATATATATATATATATATATATATAGTAGTTTTACGGGGAACTTCATAGAAGAACAAAAAAACCGAGCGAGTTACAATTTTGACGGTTGGAAAAAGACAAAAACGAATTAGTTGTGATAATAGATATTGGAAAAAGCTCAATACGTACTTATAGAGCCTGTTTAGAGAACCTATTAGGAGACGGAAATTAATTACCTATGTTTCACCTAAAAAACCTTCAGGATAATTTTGATATATAGATATATATGCGTATATATATATATACGCACACACACACACACACACACACACATATGTATATATATATATATATATATATATATATATATATATATATATATATTCTTACACCTTCCCCTTCTGTATATATATATATATATATATATATATATATATATATATATATATCGAGAGAGAGAGAGTGAGAGAGAGAGAGAGAGAGACGCACACACACACACACACACACACACACACACAGAAAGAGAGACAGAGAAAAGAGACAGAGACACGGGGAGAGGGGGAAGTTAGACACACAGACAGGGAGAGAGAGAGAGAGAGAGAGAGAGAGAGAGAAAGTTAAAGAGAAAAAATACAGAACAAAGTTTGGAATGAAATTTGATGTATGCAATAAAGACAGGTTATATATGACATTGAGATGTTTCACTTGAGGTCTAGCATCCTCAGAATACAAACGTGGAAAGCGTTCGTTTTTTTACATCTTATTATAAGTTCAGAAAAAAGGACATGGGGAAGGCCTATAGCGTCAACAGCAGTGAAAGAAGGTACTGAGTATTCCTGAATCAATGATGTCAAAAAAAAAAAAAAAAAAAAAAAAACGAAAAAAGGACCACTGCTTTAACATTGTGCAGACTATCAATATCAAGTCAGCTTGTTGAAAGTAACACTAATGTCAACAAATGCCAAACTTACAAAAACATTTGCTATGAAGAGCTGACAATAAAAAAAAAAAAAAAAAAAAAATAACATAAAAAATACAGCAAATTCTCCGTGGAATGGTGATGCTGTCCAGATGAATTCTATTAAGTACATTTTTTGTTTGTTTTATTTGGAAGAGATTTTTTGTATTTACCTGCTGAAGCCTTACCCTGTTTCTCGGAAATGAAGAGAGAGAGAGAATCGATGCAGATAGGGACAGGCATAAAGGCGGGAAAATTCGACAAAATGGTCGTATGCTGTTTACAAACATGGCTGAATTTTTTCGCCTCGTTTTCATTCTTGATTTTCTTTTATATAGCAATTCTTTTCCCGCTTTTCAACCATCATCAAATGCAAAAAGAAAAAAAAAGAAAAATGAAAGACAAACTTTTTCATCTTTGTTTTTCTTCTTAGTTGAGGATTTTTCTTTTCTTTATTTTTTATTGTAAATCTTGAACGAATTTTTGAGATGCCTGCGTGAGTCTTTTTCACGAACAAGTATTGAATAAATAGTTTGATGCTATTCAAGGAAGGTTTGTTCAATAGACGTTAAAGTAAAGCCTGTTGGCGTTTGCAAACTTCATGAAAGAAAAATTACTGAAACCACTCGAGTAAAAGTAATCATACACTTACATTAGTAGTAATCTTACAAACTTAACTTTCACTGCATGGCTTGAAATATTTTATGTGGTATTCTTTACGTCATGTTTTGAAATAATGAATTTATCCATAAAATGTAGCAACATAAAAAAAGTCATCAATGTTCAGATTTTACAAGCAAGCAGTTGTAATTATGATGTTGTTAGACTGGTTAAAAATAGTATTTCACAGAGTTAAGAATTTTAAATAAATAAATAAATTCTGACAAGGGTTAAACCGGGTCAGAGATTTGGGGTTAGGTAACACAAATAAAGCAAATAGGATAAACAACGGAAGTAGGTTAGAAAAGGATTCCCCCAAGAAAGTAGGGACCGAGTTTGAAATGACCAAATATGGTAATTTAGCTGGAACCTAACTAGTAGTTTCAGAATAAAATTGCCTTGTAACAATGGACGTAGATATGAACGACCGTATATGGGAAGCATTTGTGCTAATATATTTGCAGAAGTAAAGATCAGGGGTCAGTCTGTGTCATTGTTCTTTTTTTTTTTTTAATTATTGTTTTCTCATTCTGACTTATTGACGCAATCACTGTCCTTATTAATGATTATCTTACGTTATATCTTCAAAAACGATACGTAATCTTCATATATCAGTTCTTTGATAATTATGTGCTGTTGAGCGAGTTAATCCTTCAAAGGCGAGGATTAGAGTCGAGGATTAGGACGATTTAATCGTCTGAGCTGATCACAAGGTTTTCATTCTATGGCGCTTTTATTCAGTGAAATACAATGGTGAACGATTTTAATTACTTAGTGTAAATGATTCTGGTTCAAATGACCATTAAAAGACTGAGAGAAATGGCAAAAACCATTTCTTTTTTTTTTTTCATATAGGTACTAGAAGGCGATGGCTGGGGTCAACCACAACTTTATTAATTCTATTAGTTCATTAATTAATTAGTTAATTAATAATTAATTAATTAATTAATTTTCATTAATACACATGTGGTGAGGTTCCAATTCAGGAGCTCTAGGGAGTGTGGAGTACTTCACATTGCCATTACTTCCAGGTCCATTCTCACTGGAGTGGTAGTAACCTGTTAGTGTCCCATCTATGGGTTAAATTGATAAAAAAAATAGGTTTTAAACAACTTTGCTTAAAAACAAATTGAGTGTAAAAAAATTGAATACCAACAAACATGAATAAAACAAAACATCTTTGGCATAAAATAAACCAACAAGGATCAATTGAACAAAATGTCTGTTTCATCTGCCGTAAAATACATCCAAACAATGTTAAATTTGTTAATTGAAGCTGACGTGTAGGATGTGACACAAGATCGCAAATACGGGCAAACCAGTTAGAATTGAATTTGCAATTCACTTGCAATGGATTTGCAAAACCAACTTGCCAACCATTTACGGAATATGTTCGTTTCATATAAATATGTTATTATACAAACATTTTCCCTGGTGAAAATAAATCGTTTGTGTGCTAAGTGGTTTTGGGTTTTACATTTTCAATGAGCAGAAGTTGTTACAACCAACGTAGATTTCACCATTGAGACGTTATTGGACATGAGATGTTTCTAAATATTTATAACCTCTTAAACCAGTGTCGAATTTCAGAGAAAGTTTAAAGCAATGAATTATTACTTTCTTTCTGCTTTATACTAAAAGTATCAATTCAGTTGAACATTTTCTTCTGTTGCACAGGGGTAGACACAAAGGTGTAGTGGTTAACGTGCTGGACTTCGACATCGAGTGAGCGAGTTCGAACTCCAGTCTCGCTATTTCGTTCACTTTTGAATGGACTTTCATCCTCCCAACTATGAGTACACTCTTTGCCTACCAAATTTCCCCCACAGCTGTACCAAATTTTATTGGTATTTTTATGGGATATTTCTAATTTCACTATCTATTCACTTGAGAACACTTTCTATTCGAATCAAGTCATATTATTATTGTAATCTGAGTTCTCCAACTAAATTATGATGAAATAACCATCGGTTTTTGGACTCGAATGGAATAGGGAAGCCACTGTGAGCAACTTAAAGTAGGCAAAGAGTTAAATATCACCAATACTGTTCTTCTACAAGGATGGAATTGGAATTAAATAATCCATGAAGATTGATATGCCATTAAACATAGAAAACACTGTTACTCTAAGAGACAGAGACAATTAGAGAAACACAGACTACAGTTTCTTTTATTCTTTGTTGAATGGCATATCAAGCTTTGTGGGCTATTCAATGCCAAATACATTCTTCTAGAAAAACAGTAGTCGTATCATTTAATGCATAGCGGGGACATAAAGAAATGAACAGAAAATGCAAAGGTACGGAGAAAGTAACAGACATAAGTCGTGAATAATATTTCAGTGTGGCATTCTACTTTACTCAATGTATTGGGGTTTATATTTTGTTTTTCGAAAACGAAGATTAAAAAAAAGATCAAATAACTTTATAAAAAGAATTTAAAAAAAAAGATATATAAACACCAATTTAAAAGAGCAGCAAGGGAAATCCGAACCTTTTTATTCCGATGCAGGGATCATTTGGGAAGAAGAAATATTTTGGGAAACGGGTCATTCTTGTTGTCCCAATGATACTTGCATCGGAAAAATGAGGTCTAAAACGTTCGGTTGCGGGTTACCCTTACCAAGCTTTTAAACTGGTTTTATTTTTGTATCGCTATCTCTTCTCTTCTTACTATATTATAGTATTTAGCTTCTATCTTCTTGGGTCTCTCGTATGCTGACCAGCTACCTCTGCTATTTCTTCTATGTTGAGGTGATTTCCTCTTTGTTTTGATTATCTGCTCATTTGGGACTTCTTGTTTTGTTTTTGTTTTTCCATCTCTTCGTGCATTTTTGTTCTTTGAAACGAACACGAAGATTTGGATGTTTTTCTTAGATGTCTTTATTTAACTAAAGTTAAACATCCTGCGCAAGAGAAATAGTCGTCTTGGAAAGGCATGTCTGCTACTTCCAAAAATCAAGAGATAATTTCCTAAATTCCAAGTCCACCTCCGGATCTCAGGAACCGAAGCGATCAACCAAAGAATAGCCACAAGGTCAGCGAAATGATAAAGTACTGTAAATTGAGAATTACCATTATTTTTTTTATTTCAACTCCATCATAATGTAAGTAACACTATCGGAGGAATTCTCTTTTATCAGAATTGTCGTCACGCTTAAAAGAAAAAAAAGTCTTTATGCTGATTATTTGCAACGCCCCCCCCCCCCCAATTTACTTTTTGACTTTGATGTTTAATTTGTTTATTTACGATTCGGAAACAACGATTCCTCTTCTTGAAACCAGACTGATTATTTCATTATCCGACCTTATTACAACATATTTGATGAATTGGGCATCAGCTATTTGCCCGGAATCTTCATTTAATTTCAACATTTTTTCTTTTTTTCTTTACCACCATTTACCATTCCCACCGACGAGGCTAATTTCACGTTCGTCATTCTAATTGAATCTATGAATCAAATTAGCAAAGGTAAATTAAGAACGAACCAATCAAATCGCGCATTTTTTTTTCTTAAATATCGCTTTACGAAGTTTCTTGATTCATTTAAAGTTTTGGCGGGAAAAGAAGAGAGAGAAAATGGCCGACGCGAAGAGATTAGTTAAAAGTGATTTTGAGTCAAAATTTGTTTGATTGTTTTGTTGAATCTATCATTCCTCTGTCATTCTGTTTTCTTGCTTGAACAGATTTTGATATTTATTTACTAATTCAATTCAAAGTAATCAAAGATAAATGACTTGGCTGGAAATTGCGATATAAAAGATTATGGTGCGTGCACATATGCGCATGCGTGGATCAATCGGGCGTTCATTGACTTTCATTGACTATGTAAATCAGTCGGTCATTTTTTGGTGGGAATCTTCCTAGTATTTCTCTAAACAGAAAGAAAGAAAAAAGAAAGAAAGAAAGAAAGAAAGAACATCAAAAGATAAAAAAGAAAGAAAAAGAGCAAAATAAAGTTGTCGTTTAGTTGGATCATACGGCATGTCAACTACTTTTGGCTATTTCATGGCGAAGTCATTGTTTTATTAATTCTTGATGATTACTGAACATTCTTTTAAGTTTCTTCACACATTTTTGTTAACTCATTTTATTCTATTTAAACCATAGATGGGACCCTAACATGTACTACCACTCTGGGTTTGGGTGGACCTGGAAGTAATGGTGATTAAGGGGTATTTCATACATCACAAAGCTCCGGAAACGGAACTTCATCACGAGATGCAGTTTAACGTCATACTGAGGATAACAAAGACCCTCAACTACCACCTTCTAGCACGTATATTATAAAAGGGTTGGAGGTTTGCCATAAGTGTAATATGGTTGGGACAAACATATAGGTGTTAGGGCTTCACATGACCAGCTGATTGATCGGAGAGGGCCTCTCTGATCGTCCGTCTAATCTAAGTAACATAAAATCAGCTTATCGAATGAATGAAGTAGAATTTTGATTTTGAGCTTCAAAGAAAAATGCAGGAATATTTGGCATTGCAAAAAAAGTCACTAGCGTTTTTTAAACAAGTCTCGGAAATAAGTAGACCTATTCAAATACCTCGGTAGCAATATATCGTCTATTGAAAGCAATGTCAACAAACGCATAAAAAGGCATGGGCTGCTATCGACAGGTTATAGACCATATGGAAATCTGATAAGATAAAATCGGTTCTATTCCAAGTTGTAGCCGTGTCAGTACTACTGTATGGCTGCTTCACGTGGACTTTAATGAAACACTCGAAGATAAGACTAAATGGAAACTCTCATAGGATTATGCGTGCTGATTTGAACAAACAAAAACAAAAAGTATCTTTACGGCCACTTACTTCCCATCTCACAAGCATCAAAGTAATACGAACAATACAGATGCCGCTTACTATTCGAGTAGTGACGTTCTTCTGTGTACCCCTACACATGAATACACCAGAGTTGGTCGACTTGTAGAAACTTACTTCTATCAGCTCTTTTGGGATACTATATGTCGTGCGGAGGAGTTACAAAGAGCGATGGCCGATAGAGACGGATATTTTTCAGTATATTTCTCTTTCTCTCAAGAGGAATAAAATTTCATTCGAGCTAGTATTCTCAAACAGAATATTATTTGAGATGAAGAATTCCTTGCTGATTGGAGCGAAAGGTCCTCATTTTATGAGGAAATGGTTGAGATGTGCATGGTGTTTGATATGTTTCGCACCGTGATTGATCCTCTTGTTTGAGTATAAAAGAGTGCGTCAGTCTTGTATGGCTAATACGCAGGTAAACTGCTTTTATAGGGTTTCACAAATAGATAGTGGCATTTCTGGTATTGCTGTGGTAAAAATATGATAGTTTGACGTTATTGTCTCGGTTGTTGACCAGTTGGATAATAGTTTAGTTTGTAAAGAGTACAATATATCATAGAACTAAATGGAACACAGAATTTGAAGGAACATTAAGCTGTCTTTAAGAATGCACAAAGAAGTCAAGATAACCTGAGAGAAATTATGAGATAGGACACAAAATTCTACATTCAATAACCTTTGTATTTATCTATTAATCCATCACATGATCATCAAATTAAAACAACTCATTTTCTATGTAGGAAGTCATGTATATATATATATATATATATATATATATATATATATATATATATATATATGGGAGTAAAATGACGAAATTAATCCGAAAGTATCTGTAGAAATATAGACAAATACCGGATGTTATAATGTACGGAAGTTTTTTACTGGTGGTAATCTCGATGCTATAACGTTTCGGTCTTTCAGACTTTTTTCAGGACACGAACTGTATTGAAGGATTCGATTCTCTTACTGAGTAAGTATACATGTATCTAAATATGTCTTTTAAAATAATTTGTAATTAGAATGCATTATATGCAAATATTTTCGCGTCGAAACACGTCTCAGGTTTTGTTAAATTAAATTTCATACATACTAATATATTTGTGTTTCCATTTATCTTTTCAGTATATATATATGTATACATATATATATACTAGCAAAAGTACCCGGTCCGTGTCCAGACTCAAAGGGGGAAGAAAAGAAGGGGGAGAGAGTAAGAGAGGGGTTAAGATGAAACTAATTTATCAAATTCCTTATAAATATCTAAAATAAATAAAAAAAGAATTCACATATACAATGGTTCTAGTGATTGTATTTTTTTAGTTTACATATAAAATATTATTTTTTAAAATGTAACCCTAAACCAGTGAGTGGTTGAAACATAATTCTATTTTTGTAAAACAATTGTTGTAAATCAGACAAAAATGTAATTCTTGTGATTATTGCTTGTTGAAATGAAATGATAAAAAATGTATTCGTTTAATTTATTTTCTTTTTTAGCCCAAAAATGGAACAATAAAAAGAAGCTAATAACTAATAATCAATGCGTACATTTTTGTTGGTGGAAATTTTTACGTATTAATTGAAAGTAAAATTATTTGTTTAATCTATGAATACGTTATTTCAAAAAATGTTTTTAAGTTACACTAAATAAAAATAGTAACATTTTGTTCTCAGAAATATCAAAATTATTCGTTTTAAAATCAGTTTTGAGTTATCGATAAACAATGCTTTCTTCCAATTTTTGTTATATTTTTCGTTTATGTAAAAAAAAAGTTCGTATTACAATTTCTTTTGAAATCTAAATTACAAAACACTAATTTTCGAAAATGCATTAATTGCAAATTCCATCGATAAAATCTCTGCAATATTCAATTATCCCGGGTCTTCCACACGACTTTTGTATTTCCTTATGAAGAACTGTAAAGAGTTCCATAAATCTTGGTTTTTTTATTATTGAATTAAATAATCTAATCAGTAAAAATCAAAAACTAAATTTTGTACATTACTTTATTATAAACATATTAAAGTGTACGCGCGATTTCAATGCTCAATGACTTCACTTTTCTGAATTATAAGCTGTCACGTACATACCAAAATGTAAGAGATTTCTTTATATATATATATATATATATATAATATATATATATATATATATATATATATATATATATATATATACTTGTCTTTAAAATATTAATTTTGGAGTATAGAACTTCAGCCAAACTACGTCACTAATTCGGAAACATAACTTCTTCAAGACCGTTAAACCCTGCTTAAAAAAGTATCTTGTTTGACATCCGTAAAAAATACCAAAGTTTTTGGGGCGGAAATTTGCATGATTGTCATCTTTTTTGTCGAGAGTAAAAACAAAATATGTAACGTTTTATTAATCAGAAGTTTTAAAAGACTAGTTGTACTGAAATCATTACTTAACCAATTTTGATGTCTGCGAGACAGAAGGAATCCTGAGGAAATAACGTCAAAATAAAATATAGACAAGAAATATATCGACTATCTGAAGTAACTCTAATAATAATAATAATCTTATTATAATGGAGATAGTGTTTTTTTCTGTCTGTAACCAAAACTATATTACTACTCAAGTCACAATTTCCTTAGGTATTTACGTCACATTCTTCAGCATTTTATTTTTATTTAAACTTCAATTATTAATACAATTGTTTTATATGATTAATACTGTTGGCCTTATCTACATCATAATATACAATTGTATTTATATATACAACAAAATAGCGTTTTATTGTGTGAACGGGAAGGCTAATTTTCATATTGATATTAAAAAAATGATTTTAATAAATATGTGCTTTGTATTATTTATTTCTAATTGTTTGGTTTTATCTTAATAAATATGAGCAAAAGTTTCGAGGATAGATCTTAAAAGAAATAAATTAATGAGAACAAATAACTGTAATTATATTCTTACTTCCTATTTCAACTAAATACTTAAATTAGGAAAATTTAGCAATAAAAGATGGGAGTGATGAAAGAGTAAGTTTCAGTTGTTCTATTTTTCAATTATACCCCCTCTGTTTCAAATCTTTTTATTTGTATTCTTATTTAGTTTCATTAGCCTTGCTGATTTAATATATTTTATTACATTAGAATTTAAATACTTGCACCCGGAGGGTGCATATATTTGCTAATAATAATAATAATAATAATAATAATAATAATAATAATAATCCAAGGGCTGGAATAATATACAAAAAATAGAAGAAAGATTAATTACTGCAGCCATTAACTGCAGATGTAACATATGGACAAGCAGAAAAAACAACAAAAACGAGAAAACAGAACTGGGAAGAAAAATGATTATATGGCTACTTCAAGTGGAAAATTAGGGAGATGACATATGAAAATACATAGAAATGGTTTAGAAAAGGAAACCTCGAAAGTTAACATGAGTCGCTCATAATTGTAGTACAAAAGAATGTTGTAAAAACAAATTATAACAAAGAAAAATAGATGAAACATAAGAGAACAGCAATTGTTGGTTGTGTAAAGATAGAGTAGACAGGATCAATTATGTATTAAACAAATGTAACAAACTTGCCCAACAAAAACACAAGACGAATTGCGACAAAAGGGCTGAAAAGATGATCCAATTGGAGTTGTGCAAGAAACTAAGTTCTGATCATAAAATAAAAATGGTATATGCATAAAACAGAATCGGTTCTTGAGAAGGAAATGTTTTAAAATCTCTGGGACTTTGGGATACATTAAATCCAAACCGGAAGACCAGACCTAGTGCTAAATAACAAGGAGAAAATAACTCGTCATCTCGTGGTTTTTGCAATGCTTGGAAAGAAAACGAAAAGTTAAACAAATATGTGGATCTTGCTAATAATAGAAAAAACTGTGAAACATGGGTGAAATCGATACTTATTGTAGTTGGTGTATTTGGAAGAGTCCCCAAGACTTTGGAAAGGGAACTTGGGCAATTAGAAATCAAATGAGAAATCAAGACCATTAAAACAGCCAGATCGGCTAGAATACTCAGGAGAGTCCTGTAGATCTAAAGAGACTGACTGTCATCCATACTACAGGTAAAGTCCACCAGCTAACACTGGTGTGAAAACTCACAAAAAGGGATATAATAATATCTTGACCATAGAGAACAGTAGTAAATACACGGACCGGAATTTGTCCACGAAATTTTACTGGAAATATTTTCTCCCAATTTAAGATTTTAAGTTCCTTTTTTTTTTTCTTGTTGAACCATTTTATTCTTAATGTCAGTTTAGTGTCTCTTTCTACCGTCGATGTGAGATCTATGTTAATCTGGTCTGTTAATCCTTTAACAATTTGGTCAACGTAATCTCGAGAGCCGATTAATCCTTATTCACGTTTCATTCTCTTCATATATCATCGATCGACATCATCTTTATTGTACGTAACGGTTTTAGGCCTTCATTTTCCCCTCGATGTAAAGATTTCATTTCTTCTAATAACCAGTTATGATTTCAACCTCAAAGCACTCGAATGGACAATACCGGAGTTTTTATGATTTTTCTAAGGTTTCCACTGTTGAATTTCATTTCCAAAATGGTCCTTCGGCTGAGATATAATTTCCTTCATTTCTTTGAATCGAATGAGATGCCCTTATTCGTAGAGGTTTGGGATTTATCAGGCTTGAATATTTCGATTCTATTCTATGTATTCCTGCTTTGCTGTAAGCGTTACTAACATTGCATATTTCTCGATTCTAAAATCCATATCTATCTATCCATCCATCTATCTATCTATCTATCTATCTCTCTCTCTCTCTCTCTCTCTCTCTATATATATATATATATATATATATATATATATATATGAATTAATACGTGTAAATCTTAATTCATCAGAAATAAATTTATTTCGGCTACTTTTGCTACTTCAAGTCTGATTTCTTGAAGAGGCAAAAATAGCCGAAATAAATTTATTCATGATGAATAAGAGTTTTCATATATTTACTAATACTCCATATATGTAAAAACATGAACAATCACTGATATCTATATTTATATACACTTAATCTTTATATGTACGTTTGAATTCTGAATTTTGGCGGAATAATTTGATACCATCCACACACAGACACACCACACACACACACACACACACACATATATATATATATATATATGTGTGTGTGTGTGTGTGTGTGTGTGTGTGTGTGTGTGTGGCCTATAAAATACTATATAATAGTTTGACTATACAACAACTCCACAGGTAATACTGACATATACAACATTTACAAGTGCTACGACCAATGTATGGCTCATAGGAATCCGTGTTTTGTATGGCTAAGGAAGTATCTTGAGAAAAAATAACGAAATTACCATTGTTAATTTCTGTCTTGGTACACATAGATTCGGTCTCGGTACTTTTAGAACACAATTATTATAACACAATTATTTGCCTATTCTCTCCTCATCCCCAAATACAACATCAACAGCGGGTGAACAAAATTCACTTCAGGCATAATTGTTTCGGCAACTCACGTCAGCAAAAAAACACTGTAAATTGTCCTATGGCAGCTTGAGAGTGTTTACCTATTTCTTTTCTAGCGAATCGTGACTGTTGTTCATTGCTGCCGGCTAAATGACTCGCACGATACCATCGGCTCTACTAATTAATTTTAATGAGCAATATGCATCTCGACACGATGGGTTGTGCAGAGATGCACAGCAAACAAAACAAACAGTTGCGACAGAAGTCACTGAGTTATAATAGAGTAAAATAATTAAAACATGACTGACAGGGTACGGTGGGGGGGGGAACAATCACATCCTTGCTCATTCACTCACTATTAACAATGACGTTACGAAATAGAGCGAATATAGTGTATCAAATTGATCATCGTCGTCATCATCATCATCATCATCACCATCATCATCATCATGGAATACCGGCTGCAGGGATTCCTTTGACTGTCTCTTGCACTATATCCCTTTCGTTTATCACTTTTGGTAAATCGCCTTGACAACATTAAGTATCCGCATATGTTACATTATTAACTGGTTACCGATAGATTCTGGACGTAGAGTAGAAATTAAAAATATTGGTAATCCTGAATCATGAAAAAAAAAAAGAAACATTAAAGTAAATATACAGGGTTTGTCGTTTCGCTGACCTTGTAGTTAGTTTGATTCGTGGGAGCCAGACTTGGAATTTTGTGAGCTTTTGAAGGAGTTTTTGAAAGAAGAAAAGTGTCTCTTTAAGATGGCTATTTCTCTCATGCATGATGGTTAACTGGAGCTAAAAAAAACATGTCTGAACATTTTCCAATTTTTCTGTTCGTTACTAAAAATAACAGCGGACACAGAGATGAAGCATACCCAAGAAGTCATAATAAATCAGTTCAGACACCCAGATAAACATAGACAACCCAACCAGCATAGAATGGGACACATAGTAGAGTAGACAAGCTAATCAGAATCAGATAAGTACAATAAGATAAGAAGAATTAAAGAGTTATACACATAGAGCTGATGAATGACACTTTTAGAATGCCAAAGGGCATAGCGGCCGAAACATTATGAGTATAACAACATACACCTGGGCAATTAGGCGAAACATGTAAATTATTTTTATTTCATCATCATCATCATCATCATCATCATCATTATCATCATTATCATCAAGGAGTGTCGACAACACGGATTCCCGTGACTCTTTCTAGCTATACGTCCCTATCGACCATAGCTCTTGTGAAGTCTTCGAAACAGCACCCAATGTCCGTACAGCGATTATGAATGTAAGTTTTTGATGATCGGCAAACACTGGTGTATGAATCAATAGGAGAATGTCGCTTGTGAGTTCGTTCTAACTTCTTCAACAGTGCACCGCATAACTTCCTCATTTCACTCGCATTGTTTGTGAGATTGGTTGTAAATAGCCGTATAACTGTTGTTTTGTTGGGTGTTGCTCGCAAGTCACATTCTTGTGTAGTTTCTATCTCGCTTTTTCTTCAGACGTTTCTTTGGAGTCGAAAAGGTACAACCATACAGTAGTACTGACACAACTACAGCTTGGGGGAATTCTCATTTTATTCACTCAGAGATTAGATTTCCATATGATCGTTAACCTATTAATAGCAGTCCATGTCTTTCTTATACATATGTTCATCGGCGTTTTAAAAGGGAAGCATTAAATTTGCTACGTGCGGCGCCATATATAATTCAGTGATGTACTACCCTGGTAAAAAACATGGACTTATCACACTTAGAAGGCGTTCGCGTCACTGATTTTTTTTATTATTTAGCAATAAATAAACTAACAACAGATAAGAGGCAATAAATTTGTTTACTTAATTGCTAATTTCCTAATTTTTGTCCAGGGAGGATACAGAGTAGAGTGGCAAATTCTTAGAAATTGAAATGAGAGCTCTAATCACGAAATGTGCATTATCTCTTGCTTTCAACAACCTTCAATGCTTGACTCGAATCTCTGGATAATTGTCAGTTTTCGCTATTTCCTTGTTTAATGTGATGGGGTCACCTGAGATATCAACAATGCTAGAGTGAATCAAAAGTTTTGCAACATTTCAAGGTATTGCGTAGTTCGAATTTCACCCATTTCAGTGTCTTTTCACAAGACCGTGTTTATGGAGATGTCCTTAACGTTGCTTTCTGAAGAATTAAGTTCTTCAGAATTGGTTGTTACTGAATCATTTGAAGCTAGGCCTCATCTTCCACAACTTGAGTATGTCTTCGAGGCTGATGTCACCTTCCTTGAAACATCTGAATCACTTTTGTGACACGCGTTTGTTGACAGTTTCTCAGCTTTCCTCCTCATTAATTCATCAATAATTCATTCATGCCCTTGAACTCGCACCCTTTCACGACAGGTAGCGTAAAATGGATCTAATTGCAATCTTCCACCACTCATCAGAGTTGTAAAATAAACAAGAAACAATCTGAAACCCATACATTTTAGCTAAAATCTCCTGGAAATATAAACTGGACGAAGCTGTTCGCATTTCACATAGCAGGATTTGAACTCGAGCTAGCATGTCCATTTCCTGTGACGGTAACGTTATACGAGGCGCTTACAAAGAAAGACTTTAACTGAGTTTTTATTTCAAGGATATTTTTTAGCTCAAATGTATAGGCTTCAGGTTAATAGTAAATTGTACCAACAGACACCAGAAATAAACTTTCAATATACAACAGATTTGGTAATTGAATATAGACCATCAGATATTTGTCAGAAAACTGGGGGTTAGTCAGAAAACTGGGAGACTAGAGGAGTGCTTCTCAAACTTTTGGAAATTGCGGACCGGTTGACATCTTTTAGATTGATACACGGTCCGGTGTATAAAATTATAGAATTTGTCAAACTTCGTATAATTTTTTATGCAGGCATTTTAAAATTAGCTTTATTTAATACAGAAATCTATCATTAATATAAACTAATCCCCAGTGTACAGTCAATGGTAACAGTGAGGCTGCTTCATATTTGTCAATTTGTCAAGTATTTGATCGATAGAAGAGAGTGTCACTTATGTTAGGTTTGTTTCAGTAAGTGGTGAGGACTTTCACTCAATAGCTGCCCTTCTTTTTGGAGACCAAGGTTGCTGTGCTGAAACTTACAAAAAGGAAATTAGGATTCTATAAAACAAAGTAGATAAAAATATGGTACAATAGCCATCATGGTACAAGTTGATATTTTAGAAATATATTTTCAACTTTAGTTTATATGTTACGCTTGCCGTACTCCCAAACTATACAAACTTTTAAAAGTCATGTGTAGCACCTGTGGACCGGTAGGTAGTACTCCATGAACCGGCACCGGTCTGATGGACCGGCTATGAGAAGCACTGCACTAGATGACATATGTTCTTGTTAATTAGTACGAGGTTTTGTGTTCTGTTTGGAATGTGGTTATTCCTTTCCCAGATAAATTGTGAAGATATTCAGAAAATGTGGTATGTTCTCTAATGTTGATAGGAAAGATATATTTCCGCTCTGTACGGTTTTGTGTTACCGGAAATATAACATATTTCTCATCAATTCATAATGACCTTAGACAGCAACTGACGCAATGACAGTTACCAGGAGTGATGATTTCTGTTAAGTTGTCAGGATTTTATTTACAGTCTATTTCGAAGACCGACACACAGGCTTCGGTTTACATACAGTACGTGCTCTTAGTAAGTCTCTACCCATCAAAAAACTCAACTGGCTCATCGATGTTTCATCATCATCATTAAGGCATGCCAACAGCATGGATTGTCTTAACTTTCTCTCGACATCCGTCCCTAACGGTCGTTACTCTTGACAGCATCAAGTATCCGCGCAGATCTGATTAATTTAAATTGTTGCTGGTCGGCAAAGACTAATGTGTCTATGTCTAGGAGTGCATAGGAAAACGTTTCTTATGAGTTTATCCTTACTTCTTCAAAAGTTCCCAACATGTTTTGTTCACCTTTCTTGGTTGGTTTGTGAGATGTGAGGTAAATGGCCGTACAAATGCTGTGTCGTAGGGTGCTACTTTCAGGTGACAAATTGGAAATCCTTCCTAGCCCAGGAAAATTCTCTTTAAACTTCTTTATAACGGACTTTACCGTAGATCTAGCGACAGCTAATCAGTTTTAAATAGTGATGTAACTATTTCCCAACTCGTGGAAGTTATTAATTCACTGTTTCAAGTTAACGCTAATTTTCTTTGTCTTCCCAATTGTTTTGTTGACGTCATAATAATAATAATAGTGACACTCTATCCACCACATGATGTTCTTTGTTGGAATTATCACAAACATCTTTTTGAATAAATAGTCTAGAAAACTTATTATTAAACGAACCAATAAATTCAGAATGATATTATTTACACCGGTGCCGTAAGCATGTTTTGATTTTAATTTTAAGTTTAAATTGCTAATATTAACTAACAACCTGTTGAAGCTTGTCTTATTTAAGACATATCTTAAAATTGATTATTGTACTACTTGTGTTGGCTTTAAATACAATTTGCTTAGAACTTTCAATGTATATAAGATATATTTTGTAAGGTAAACTAGTATCTATACACGAACATTTAAATTTGAAATGATATTATATGTACGAATATTTTGTCTTTTCCTATTTTGCATAATTCACCTGTCAAATTTGATCTATTATACGGAAAATTGAGTTATATATTCCCTTTTTGTGCTTATCAACATATAAAAAATGGCATCAGATGGGAATTAGGTTCTGGGAAATGGATGCAAAATATTCAAAGTTGATGGGAGTACGAATATTTTTGACTGTACGTGCTAATCATTCACATCGCTGTGTTGGGTGGTATAAAGATAATTCTCCGTTGGTTCAGGGAACTTTTCCCTAGACAGAACCTTTCCTCTCATCTAAAGCGATAAGAGCTGGGCTGATTGTCCGGTGGCCAAAGCGAAAAAAGTGGAATCTCAACATTAAACTAAACCTTGGGTCACATTCCAGAAAGTGGGGTGGCTGGGGTTTTAATAAAACGTGTCTACAACAGTTCAGTTGCGAGCATACTAAAACATGTTATTGATGTTTTGTTTTTTGTTTTTTGTTTTTGTTTTGCTTTCTTTTCTCGTGTTGATTTGTTTTTTTGGCCACACCGTGTATTGAAAGAATATAAAAAACATAAAGAAACTACAAATTGCAGCAACTCATTTATTCTGAATCGCGTGAAACGGAAGCCAAATTTTATCTTTCTTAAAATTGTTATGAGCATCCTTGAAAATGAAGCAAACATCTCTCAAATGAAAATGGACATCATGATTCAGTTTTGCTGGGTAATTAACATTCAGAATCTATTTCACCGAGGCTTGGTAATCGAATAATAAACACTTATTTCTGATATCGGCATTGTCTACTCCTTTTTCTTATTTATTGTATCCCTATTTTCCTATGAATGCTTATTCGTGTATTTTTATGTTTTGTATTTTTTATCGAATATTCTCAGATAAACATCTGAGTTTTCTATTATTATTTTTTTAACTTTTATTTTTGGGATTTCTTCTTTCTTATTTTTTTCTTTCTTTCAGAGTCTCCCAAAAAGAGCACAGTATGGAACTTGAGACCGACATTTCTAAACTTCTATCCACCGAGATTAAAAAAATATTCGGCTAAGAGTTGTTGCTGAATCATCTTCAAGAGGATCTTATTTTTAAAAGAAAATTACAAATGTTTTTTATCCAAGGAATTCCAGATTTATCATTGATGGATTTGGCTCCATCGCAATACAGTTAAAAACAAGTTTATCAATAAAGAATAGTATATAGTGTATCAGTAATAACCACAATATAATCTAACGTTAACCGAGTTAAAACATATTTTTATTAACTTGAGAATATAACATACGTTAGTGTCAACGGTAGGGTTGAATGATACAAAATGTACTCAACCCCCTGATTTCGAATACCAACATAATTTCCTGGAATTCATTTTCTAATTATTCTATTCTGCGAGTTTCCGTTTGGCTGGTATCCGTCACAGGAGACCCGAAGATATCGTACTTTTCTCAATATAGCTGATCTCGAAATGCTGTGATCAAGACAACTTCCATATATATCCAGCTCTTTTAGTCTCTTGTACACATTCTTTCATTCTTCCAAGTGTTCTGAATAGGATTCGTATTACTGTCACCTTCGTATTAGTTATTTTCCCAGTTTTCCAGCAACGCCCTGTTATTAATTCATTATTTCCCGTTTTACATTTTTGATTCACTCTGTAACTTAAAAGAGAGAATTTGATACATTTCCTATTTGAAATCATCTTTTCATTTCCCTTTATTTCTTCTTCTTTTTCTTTCTTTTATTATTATTTCCACTCACATGTTCCGTTCGATTGTCAAAGTTTGCAAGGATCGGCATTTCTCGTCGCCTCTGCCTGACTTTTTATAGCTTTGTGTAAATAGTAAGACATACTGGGTTCATTAACCTTGGTATGACAAGGAGAAGGAAAACTCTGAATTCAAAAACTTTAAACGCCAATAAAATGTGGCCTTGTGTCACATCCTACTCGTGCGAACTGGGTTCGTAAATATTTACATTCCATATTTTAGATCATTTATTTAACTCTTTCTTTTTGTTTCTTTTATTATTCCCACTCACGTGTTTCGTTCGATTATCACGGTTTACAGGGATTGGCATTTGTCATTGACTTTTTACGGTTTATATATATATATATGTATATCAACAAACGCGAGGCTATTTCGATTGTCTCTGTCAAGTTTTACATAACAATCATCAAATATTATTGGACGTGTGCGTCACATTAGAGACGAAATCGGAAGTTGTCCGTTGGCGTTTCTTGTTTCCCGTTATTTATTTATTAATTTATATTTGGACGTTCGCTTCTCTCGCGTTCATCTTTCTTCTCTGCAGCTGTGCACCTCACAACCCATCATTATATTCAACAAATAGAGTCGACTATCTCATCCACAATACCACCGCCAATGTCATCAACGAATTAAACACATTCTGTCCGCCATATAATTCTTGTCTATGCCACCATCAGCAGCAGCATCAGCATCATGCTCACTCTGAATTCATTAACTCAAACAGGAAAATCGATACCATTGGTTTCCTGTGGCACGATAAATAACATTATCACGATTCCAACTAAAAATCCCCAAAAGAAGGAGAAAAACGGGGACAAAAGAGGGTGACTAAAAAAAGAATGCAACGAAACATTGAAAATATAAATAGTTACGGTTATAATCAAATATTTAGAAATGAATCAGATTTTGGTATTAAATAACCCATGAGATTTTGATATGCCGTTAAAAGGATAAAGCAAATCGAATCAAACCAAGTTATGATTACAATGAAACCCGTTAGACAAATAAACCAAATATGAATAGTTACGATTGTGATCAAACATTTAGAAATAGATCAGATTTCAGCATAAAATAACCCATAAAGAGTTGATATGCCGTTAAACCAATAAACCAAACGAAATATAGTTATGTATTTAATCAAAAATTTAGGAATTAAATAAATTTTTCATCATTAAAAAAAACTCATTAGAAATTCATATATCGTTAAACAAATAGACCAAACGAAATATCATTTGTCATAATCTTTTTAGATAAGATTTGATAATTTGTATAATTTAGATTTTTAGCACTGTCGACTTCTTCTTTGTTGTGGGTTGTAGGTTCAATCCTGACTACAGGCGAAAATAACAAATAGACTCATCCAGGATTTGAACTCGAGTCGATACTAACCATTACACCATATACTCGGTAGCAACATCTTTTCTACTGAAAGTGATGTCAAAATAAGCATACGTAAGACAGGGTTGTTATTAGCAGTTGGACGATTATATGGGAATCTGATCTCTCTGAAAAAATAAAACGGGAATGTTTCCAAACTGTAATCATAGACGTACTAATGTATGGTTACACCACTTTGATTTTAACGAAATGGCTTGGTAAAAAGTTAGATGTTGAATGTTGTTTTGAACACATTCCGGAAGCAGCAGGTTATAAAAAGCAATTTTCAGCCATTTACCTCCCAACTATCCAAGTAAGATGAGCTAGATATATTAGACACTGATTGAGAAATAAAAACTAACTCATAAGCGACGTTCTCCTAATGATTTCTACACATGGGCACACTAGTATTGACTGAGCGGCAACAATTTAATTTAGCAGCTGTGTGCGACAAATGAATGTCGTTTATAGTACTTGCCAAGAGCTATGATCGATAGGAATGGATGGCGAGTGAGTCTTCGGAATCCGTGCTGTCGTCACGTCATGATGATTATGATGATGATAAACTACAAGTTATTTACATGTTTTGGGTTAAAACGGGAAGATGTATTAATAATTGTATTTAGATACTCTTAAAACTTAGACCATCATGCTTAAAAAGGTTTTGTTCATAAAATAAAGACGTTGATGATAATATAGTTGGGTCTGCATCCACGCTGTTCATTATTTTTAATGAAGCAAATATAATGGAGATGACTCGAAAATGCTATTTAGAATCCTTTACTCCTCCCTCAGCTCTTTTTTCATCATTATTCTCCAACCATTAACGGTTTTTGTTAGCTTTTTTAACCATCTCCTGTAAGATTGGAATTTGTTTTTCTTCTTTTTTTTCTGTGGTGTCAGTTAGACAGGTCATTGGCCGAACAAGAGAAATGAAGAAAGGGAACTGAATAAGACCGGACACAGAGAAGTTGATCGATGTGAGCACTCAAATTAACCAAAAGAATTAAAACGAAAACGACAGGAAGGGAAAAATTGAAATACTGACGCTGCTTAAGTTGTGAAACACTGCAGAAAGAGAGACAAACAGACAGAAATTGAGACAGAGAGGTAGAGTCAGAGATTGAAAGAAAAGATAGATGGATCGATTGATTTAATGAAATGTCAACTCATCTGGGGTTATTTTTTTCCTGGTCAGAAAATCATGTTCATTGTACCGGAAGTCTTGTCACCTCCTTTAAAATATCTCCCAATTAATCAAATATAATTTTCATGAAATAAGCAGCTGGAAATGAAATAGAAAACTATATTGATATCATTATATATTATAAGTAATATTATACATCATATTAAACAAAAAAAAAAGTAAGTTAAAACAATATGTACGGGTGATAAGACTTTCGGACCATCCCCAGTATTTATATTTATATTCTTTGTGTCTAAACAGATTGTTTTACATTTCATTTTGATTTAACTATATGTAAGAATCTTTGGGTTAATTGACTGATTGATTTTAACAGCAGATCTGCTAGGTCTATTTTACAACTAATGGTTAGGGAGTTGTGTAAATTGTACATTTATATTTGCATTTTTGTAGAGTTATTGCTTAATACATTTTTACATAGTTATATGAAAGTAAGTATTTCTATCTAATACACATAATTTGCACACAGTAGTGTGGTTTCAAGTATTCCTCTCTAATACTAATTATATTTTTCAAGTAATAATTTTCATTTTATAATAATCATTTGTTTACACACTGTTATACGATGTCATTATTTTTGTTGACAAAAGATTAGCCGTATTGCTATGTAAGAATGTATGTTTTTCTTGCTATTCTTATTCACCGTATATGTTTCTTTACAAAAGGTAATAAAACTCATTGTTAATCATTCCGGAAATTGTGATATTTGAAATACCCTTGAAATGGTCCCCAAGAGTTTTGAAAACAGATTAAAGGAATTGGAAATCATTGGAATAACCGAGACCGTCCAAACCACAGCATTTTTAGATTGGCTTGAATACTCAAAAGAGACTTGAAGATCTAAGAAGACTTGCTGATAATTAGACTCCAGTGAAAGGCCATCAGTTAAGGTTGGTGTAAAAAGAACTCACAAGGTGGGAAATAATGATGCTAATGATATTTGAATATATCATTTTATATTTATATTGACGTCATCATTTTTAGTTTTTAAACAAATAGTAATTGAGCTTATTTTAAAGTTATATATATATATATATATATATATATATATATATATATATATATATATATATAGTGTAGTAACAAGTGATATAGACACCAATGGTGTTTGTTTCCTGTCTTTTTTATCTATAGAAACCTATCATAAATCATGTTAAAAGACTACTAAACTCCCCCACCCTAGAACGTGTACCAGCCACTTCTTTGTCGGAGTGTGGCTTCCCAGGGGAACTATTTGCTAGGCAATAAATTTGATTTGTAATTAAGTTGAAAATATTTCTTTTTTCACAACAACTTTCATTAATTTCTAGACAAAGATCTCCTATTTCAAATTTTTACCTACGTAAGTATTTATTTTTTGACTAGACATAACATACTATCAGCTTTGGTTTCTAATATTTTTAGCTTTTATTCTATCGTATTAATTTTTCCATTTTCCATCATGGTGGAAATCTTTTAAAAACTAGTCTACCTGAATGCTTCACCTTCAAATGAAAATCTATTAACTGTCATTTGGATAATTTGGAATCACTTTAATTAAGAATATTGATTTGAATTAACTGAATCCATGACTAAAAGAATTAAAGTTGTCGAAAAACTCGAGTAGTAGCAAGTAAGTATTAATTCTATTTTTTATCAATTAATTCCATACATTTTTCTTCAATACTGGATTATTATTCCATAATATTTTCCTAACAATCACTTAGAAAAAACTTAATTCAAATAATTTAATCTGTTTTTAAAGAATATTTTATGAAGCCAGTTATAAAATAAAAAAGTTTTTGTTTCTTATGTTAATTAATTTACTGCTAACTAAAGCAATATTCTATAATTTTTTACAGTGAAGGTATACTATATATAGAAATATTTTAAAGGTCTGAATATGTGGGTTGGCTTGTATACAGATTCCACTTTGATCGGTCAAGGAGGAGGGGTGTAAATAAAATGCTATTAATGTTGACCTTAGTTTTCTCTCTAATATTTTTACCTGGAGGACTACGGGAGGCAAATTCATTAGTGACACAATCCTCATGACAGGTACTTCAACTAGTGTTATATTCTGGAGTTTGCTAAAGTTATTGTGTAAAACTTTTATCAATGTCTACTTATTTGCATCCCCGTTACTATTATTATTATTATTATTATTATTATTATTATTATTATTATTATTATTATTATTATTATTATTATTATTATTATTTAGTGTTAGTTGTAGTAGTAGTGTAAGTATTAGTGTTGGCAATGTTAATCATTGTTTTCATTCTGATATTTCTATCCGGATAGTTATTGAAGGCAAATTCAATTGCAATCCATGACCTGTTCTCACGGTGCAACAACAGCAGGTTGCCTGTCATTTCCCTATTCGACAATGGAAGGCCGAGAATTCGTGAACTCAAAAACAAACATCGCTTCTCCTCCTTCTCCTTCAACTTTCCCCCTTATACATTATTATTTTTTCGTAACAAATGCAAAATGAGCGCTCCTTAACCAAAATAGAAGCCGCCGGGTAAAATCAGTATCGGTGATGATGAGAGGAACTTCAATAATCGTAATATTACAGAATGCTTTCTTTTATTTATATAAAAATAAATAGATGAAGCATTGTCAATAATTTTGCCCTGTCGTAACAATGGCGAGCCGATTGAGTTATGATAAAAAAAAACAACTAAAATTTAAAGATGGAAGAATACTAATCTGAATCAATAATAATAATAATAATAATAATAATAATAATAGTTAGAGGCCTTGAGAAATCCCCCATAGAACCTGTAAAATATGAACTGGGTGAACTGGAAATTGGAGAAGAATAGGGACCATCCAGACAAAAGAACTGATAAAATTGGCTCGGATTTTAGGAAGCGTGATGGAGATCTGAGGAAGCTTGCTATCACTCCTATTCATGTGAGAATCACCAGTTAGTGATGCTGTGAAAAACTTACAAATATTAATAATAATAATAATAATAATAATAATAATAATAATAATAATAATAATAATACTGTTAACCATATACTATAGAGATGAGACTGTTAACCATATACTCTGCGAATGTAGCACAACGAGAATACAAAGCTAGACACAACTGGGTTGGGAAGGTGATCCACTGGGAATTATGCAAAAAATTAAATTTTGACCACACAACAAAATGGTATATGCATAAACCAGAATCTGTTCTTGAGAACAAAACGCACAAAATTCTCTGGGACTTTGAGATAAAAACGGATCACCTTATCCCAGCAAGAAGGCCAGACCTAGTATTGATAAACAAAAAAGAAAGAACTTGTCAACTGGTGGATTTTGCAGTGCCAGCAGATCACAGGGTGAAGTTAAAGGAAAATGAAAAAATAGACAAATATCTGGACCTTGCCAGAGAACTGAAAAAGTTATGGAATATGAAAGTGAAAGTGATACCAATTGTAGTTGGTGCACTTGGAACAGTCCCAAAAGGATTGGAAAAGGGTTTGGAAAGTTTGGAAATCAGAGGAAGGATTGAAACCATTCAGAACACTGCACTGCTGCAATCTGCCAGAATACTCAGAAGAGTCCTGGAGACCTGAGGAGACTTGCTGTCACTCAGACTCCAGTGAAAGACCATCATCTAACACTGATGTGAAAACTCAAAAGGAGTAATAATAATAATAATAATAATAATAATAATAATAATAATAATAATAATTCTCTAGGACTTTGAGATAAAGACGGATCACCTTATTCCAACCAGACCTAGTATTGATTAACAAGAAAAAGTGAACATGTTAACTGGTAAATTTTGCAGTTCCAGCAGATCACAAGGTGAAGATGTAAGAAAACGAAAACATAGACAAATATCTACACCTTGCTAGAGAATTGAAAAAGTTGTAAAATATGAGGGTGAAAGTGATACCTATTGTAGCTGGTGCACTTGGAACGGTCTCCAAACGTTTAGAATACAGACTAGAGGAACTTGAAATCAGGGGAAGAATTGAGACCACCCAGACAACAGCATTGTTAAGATCAGCTAGAATACTAAGAAGAGTGCTGGGGACCTAAGGAGATTTGTCACTCAGACTCCAGTGAACGAACATCAGATTACGCTAGTGTAAAAAAAAGAACTAGCAGTAAAATAACAATTAGCATAAAAGAGATACATAACTAGGCACAGCTGGGAAGGAAATGTGATTCATTGGGAATTGAGAAAATAATTGAAATTTGACCATACTAACTATAGGTATAACTATTTAACTCAATCTGTTCGCTACGAGAAAGATGTGATACAAGGTCACAAGTGTGGCGAATCCACCGAGGATCGAACTCGCTATTCAGTATTCATAAACATAGACAAATACATAGACTTTGCCAGCGAGCTTAAAAAAGCCGTGGAACATGAAGGTTACTGTGATACCAATTGTGGATGTTGCGCTTGGAACGGTCCTTAAGGGCTTGGAAAAAGACAGAAGGAATTGGAAGTCGGAGGTAGGATCGAAACTATACAGACAACAACATTATCGAGATGGGCTAGAATATTCAGAAGAGCCCTGGATATCAGGAGACATCTTTTCACTCAGACTCTAGTGGAAAACCAACAATGAAACTGGTATGAAAAACTCGTATAATAATAATAATAATAATAATAATAATAATAATAATAATAATAATTGTACCTCCGTGTGACATGCCCAGTCGTCACCTCAGATAAGTAATAGACCATTTCATTTTGTTTGGGGGGAAAGCAGGTTAAGAAAGGCAACATGCTACATATCAAAATGAAAGGGAAGGGGAATTGGGAGACAGACATGGAAGAGAAATATAGATTGATATAGAAATAGACTTTTCAAAATTACGTAACGATTGAATTATTTGAATTTTGCATCCTGTCGTCAACGCAGATAAATAATGGATCTTTCCGTTTTGATTTTGAGGAAAGAAAGGGAAGAAAAAGAACATGCTAAGCATCAGAAAGAACAAAAGAAAATATGATAAAAGTAATAAAGACAAAATAGAGAAAAAGAAAAATAGAGGGAAAGAGAAGAGGGAAACAGAGGGAGAGTGGTGGCAATAGCACTAATCAGACGCGTATCGTCTGTTCCAATGAAATGGAATGAAAAGTAGGGAGGAAGGGAAAAGAAATTGGAGAGATTGATAATGAAAGAGTGACAGAAAGATACAACGAGGGAGAAAGAAGTAAAGGAACGAAAATAATGAAGAACATTATTGCGAATAATAACGCTAAAGCGAATAATAAATGAAGTGGGTAAATTCTTTGTTGTTATATATATATAGGATATATATAAAACAATCAATTGGAATTATTCCCCTTTAATTTGGTTGTTTGCAAAAGTGAGACTAATTTCCACAAACATATATCTACTGATTGTGTTGAGAATTTCTATATATAAGGTGCGTGCTAGATACCCGCTCCTATTTATAGACTGGACGAGAACCATGTGATCAGACTCTTGGCCAATCACTGGCAGTACTTTGCTGCTGATAAATTACTTAAACTGAACATACTGGCCATAACTACGTTGACACTTTTGGACGACGGACATAGGATTAAAACACTGGACCTTTAACAATACGCAGGGTAGGACTTATTCACTTACCAAAGGATTCCATAACTCAGGACTTACTTATTTTAAGTCCTTTTCAACTGACCAAGGATGGCATTTAAAAACTTTACAGATTGTAGCGATCAATCCCAACTATTTCCATTATAGAATAGTTAGTTTAAGTCACGTGAACACGAAAAAGAAGTTTCATTCAGTCAACAGCATAACTAGGGCCGCATTATTAGACAACAGGTTGCTGGGCAATAAAATTAGGAGATGCCTCCGATTGCAGATACTCTAGCTACGCTACAGCACATAATGATTTTGTTACATAATTATTTAAATCACACCTAAACTGTTATATTCTTAGAAACGGATGGGGGTTGATGGTGAATCCACCTGCCTAGCTAGACACCGGCGAGATAACATAGACTCTTATGTGTCAAGAAAAGAAGGGAGAAAAGAATTTGCGAGCATTGATGATTGTGTAGTGGAAATAATTCAAGGACGCGTAGAATACACAATAAAGAGAAAGGAAATATGAATTACTACAGTCTTTAATAGCAATATCAACACCTGGACAAAGAGTAAAACTACAAAATCTAGAAAACAAAAATGGAAAGAAAAACAACTGTATGAATACTTCAAACGACAATCTGGGGAGATTGCATAAGAAAAGGAATATCTCGAGAGACTGAATCTCTTTTAATAGCATCGCAAAATAATGCCATAAGGACCAATTACATCAAAGGGAAAATTGATTATACGCAAAAGAATTGTAAGTGTAGAATATGTGGATACACAGACAAAACAGTTAATTATATAATAATCCAATACAGAAAACTGGAACCAAAAGTGTACAAGAATAGAAACGGCTGGGTAGAAAATGGGATCAGCTGGGAATAGTTCAAAAGATTAAAATCTGACCATACTATCAATTGGTATATGCACAAACCAGAAGATGGCCTAGAAAATGAAATCCATAAAATTCCCTGGGATTTAGAAATACAAAAGGATCACCTAATTCGCCAGAAAAAATAACTTTTAATCGGGTGAATTTGGCGGATCACAGGGTGAAAATAAAAGAAAGCGAAAAGAGAGACAGAAAGATGAAAAAGCTGTTGAACATGACGGTGATGGTGATACCAATTTTATTTGGAGCACTTGTAACTATCCCCCATATATATCACAGTATCAGCTAGAATACTTCGAAGAGTCCTGGGGAGACTTTCTGTTATTCAGACACCAGTGAAAGACCATCAGTTAAAACTGGCGTGAAAATCTCACAAAGTGTGAAATAATAATAATGTAAAAACATTTCAGAGAAATTGAAATTGAATCCAAGAGTGAAAAGAATGGAACCTGGATAGAATTTCAAGAGCAAACCCCACTGAGATCTCAAAGAAATCGGTAAAAAAAACTGTGAGAATAATTTTATTAGTTATCCAAGTGAATAAACCGTTATAGAAACTGATTTCTTTCATAGGGAATTATGTTTAGTTCCTCTTCTTGGAACGACTTCATCGAAGAGAAGAAACATTTAACATGGAAATTCTGATTTCGAAAAGAGACATTTTTAGTTCTTTTTTTATCAAATGTTATTTTGTGGAGTGAGATTAATTGCTTTTTATTTCCTTTTTTATTTGTTAATTTACATTTTTAATTTGCATATACACAACTTTTAAATATTTTCATTCTTTCTTTTTACAAAACAATCGTTTATATTTTTATTCATCCGCGAACAGTTTCCTTTTTTGTTTGTTTGTTTGTTCTTTCTTCTTTCTTTCTTTCTTTCTTTCTTTCTTTCTTTAGACCTTCTCTGGGTTTTTTTCTGGCTTTCATCATTCTTTCTTTCTTTCTTGATCTATTCATTTTCTTATTTTCTGCCTTTTACCATTAATCTCTATCTTATTTCTTTCTTTCTTTCTTTCTTTCTTTCTTTCTTTAGACTTTCTCTGTTTTTTTTCTTTCTTCTGGCTTTCAGCATTCTTTCTTTCTTTCTTTCTTTCTTTCTTTAGAATTTCTCTGTTTTTTTCAGCATTCTTTCTTCCTTTTTTCTTTCTTTCTTTTTCTTTCTTCCTATTCTATTCCATTCCATTCTTTTATTTTCTTATTCCTTTCTATATTTTCCGAAATTGCCGTTTTCTTCCTTCATTTCAATTCTTTTCTTTCTTTTAGTTTTCCTTCTTTTAATTCCTTCAACCATCCTCCATCTCCATTTTCATTGAGTGTTTTGTCTTTCATTTGATACCAGCTTTTTCTTTCCTTTATAACATTCCGCTTTTCTTCTTTCATTCATTTTTCATTCCACTTTTATTTCATTCCCTTCTTGATTTCTTTCTCTGAATCTTTCCTTCTTCCTTGTCCTTCACCTTTTTCATCTTACACCTCTCTCTCTCTCTCTCTCTCTCTCTCTCTCTATCTCTCTCTCTCTCTCTCTCTATCTATCTATCTATCTATCTATATGCATTCTAATTCATTTTCTTTCCTTTTCCCCCCTCCCCCTTCTCGTGCCTATTCAATAAATCCTTT
>CM042146.1:128741184-128771184 GCA_023376005.1 Doryteuthis pealeii
AAAAGAAAAAATGTCTTCATGCAACAATTCGCAATTTCTGCGATCTAACGGCAATTCTTCAGTTTAACGGGTAATTGCTATTTCCTAAACTGTTTTCGTCTCTTCCACACAGATTTCATTTATTGCAACGAAATATTCTCTTCTTTATAAGGTTAACTTTTGTTAATTTTAAGATAATGCCAAATGGTCAGGTAACATGACCTCTCGATCAGAGACAACCAACAACAAAAGAAAAAGAAAGAATAATTTTGACATTCATATAAAATAGATTTTAAAAATACACATATTTATTCTACACTGTTTTTCTTTTTGTTATTTTTTATCAACGCTGATGGTGGACTGCGATATCATAGTAAGCGAGTTCAAACTCCAGTGTAGATATTATGTTCACTTTTGGAGACCAGATAGCATATTTTTGGAAACAGCTACTTCTCTTTCGCACCGATGTTCTTCTCTATCATTGGCGTTCATTTTTCACGAGCCTCACTATCCCGACAATTAATGTTAATCTAACTTGCGACCCAAAATACAATTGCTGTGTCTTCCACAACAGATTACACACCTGAGTGGGTGGTGAGTTGTTCGTCGGGAGAAGCGAATCATCAACAGCCTTTTAGACAGATTGATAATATCTTTTAAAAATTAGACAACTGATATTTTTTTTTTTTAATAATATTATATAATTACTAGCAGAGCTACCAGGCATTGCGCAGGATTTAATCATAAATGAATCTCTTGTCTATATTTATATATAAATTAATAAAAAAATTTCATGTATTTGTTTTATTCTTTATTCCTTATATATTTTTGTTTTAAGTTGTTTATTTTTATTTGTATATTTTCTTTTATTTATATTTTATTTACTTTTTATGATGTTTTATGTTTTATTAATTTGTTTTATTTTTACCATTTATTAAAATTAATTTCATAATACATCATTGATTTATATTGTTATTATTGTTGTATAGCTTTTATTACGAAAAACAACGGGTGAAACCTTTTTAAACACCCTCTCGGCCAAAAGTTGGGTATTTATTTTATTGAACTTTGGTCTGAGGATCTCCACCAAATTTCCTTTATAAAAGAAAGTACGTTCGGTTGTTGTACAGACAATCATGTCATGCAGACATACAGACAGATAGACTTACAGAATCTATCTATCTTATATATATATATATATATATATATATATATATATATATATATATTATGAGGAAGAGACGTTTGCCTCATTTACTCTGTATAAATGTACTTTCTCTCTTTCTCTCTCTCTCTCTCTCTCTCTCTCTCTCTCTATATATATTATATATATATATATATATATATATATATATATATATATGAGGGAAAATGAGTAAAGAAAAGAAAAGTAAATGGATAAAATGAATTTAATCGATCACTTACACATGTGTTTCGGTCAGTTTATGTGTGTGAAAATATTTCGCACACATACAAGAATCAACCTTCATCAGAGTGAACATTTATTTTTATGAAAAAATTCGTTGGGAAAAAAAATCAATCGATGAAACTCGAGTAGGTTTCTTTTATCCATATATATATATATATATATATATATATATATATATATATATATATAATGAATAAAAGAAACCTACTTGAGTTTCATCGATTGATTCTTCAGGGTTACATCCGTTGAATGAGTACCAACTGAGATTAATCGAAAACTCGATTAATTCAACGGATGTAACCCTGAAGAATCAATCGATGAAACTCGAGTAGGTTACTTTTATCCATTATATAACTAAATGTTTGCTCTACATTGTATTGAGCACTTTGTATTTGTTTTTCCTCAGTCTTAACCCCTGGATACTGTGCGCTTCCAACGATCGTACTCATACCCACCGTTAAGCTACTACTCATAGATTAACATATATATATATATATATATATATATATATATATATATATAGGTCGCTCTTTATTTCCTGTTTTCCTAAGAGAAAGCTTAAGCCTTTTATTTACTCTATCACACATAAATAATAATTACCCGTAACAATTGCTGATTTAATAGAAAATTAACTTCTTAATAAAAAGAAAATATTAGACTGTGTACCTATTTATTGGCAATACAGATTGGTTTATTTTAACGGCATCTTAATCCATTTAGGATTATTTTATGTTTAAATATGAGGGGATCATATTCGGTGCCGTTATAGTATGTGGCCTACCCGATTTCAATGTCCTACCTCAATAAGAGTATATTTATAGATATATGTAGTAGCCAATTTATCGAAACTAATTATTTTTCACATATATTCAATTTCAAGAAATGCAATTCAGTCATAAGCTGTATATAGTAATTAAGAATAATTTTAAAAGAATTTATCCATAATTTACATGAATCAGAAATCTATTTAATTCTAAAATATTCTAAAATTCTGAAATAGGGTTAGGGTTACGGTTTAGGGTTAGGGTTAAGTTTAGGTTTAGGAGTTATTATTATAACATGCTTTTTATGGTAGACCAAATACTATAAGAGAGACATGATTTCGTAGGCCACATTCAAAAGGTAGGCCACACTAAATTTGATACCTCATATTTGTTGTATGTTCATGCTTACAAGATTTGAGCAATTTTTTAAAGAGTTTCTTACACACCGTCTAATTGTATACGAATTAATTTTAAACACATATATTGCACCCTTAGGATGGGCCCTAATATTCCCAACCACTTCGTGTCAGAGTGCAACTGGGAGTAATGGCAATTGATGTGTATCCATACCTGAAGATATTCGGAACAGGAGCCTCAACATGACATGTGTGAGCCCTACCCTTCTACAGGGGATACAGGCAGCGTATTTTAGACCCACCAACAGAGGAGTGTATCCCCAAAGTTGCCTTTTGTCTCGTCACTGATTTGACGTGGCGATCACGAAGCCTCGACATTCCGTTTCTAGGTTTGAGTATTCCTTTTGAATATTAATATTTTTGTTTACATAATGCTATATCTTGGCATACCTTTGCCATTTCAATTAACTCTTTTCTAAACTATAGCCACAGGATATAATAACTCGACAGATACCCATTTGAATGAGAATAATGCGAGCTAAAGGATTGGCTAGGAATCTGACCAATAAGAGTAAACATAATGTAATCTAGTCTCTATAAACTCAGCAATTCGTTTTACAATGGCGTCAGTTTAATTTTAGACTTAATACAATACAAAACGTTGGTTTTATTTGTTGTTTGGGTTTATGGCATATCAAACCTCGCGGGTAATTTAACTCTTTGCCTACTTTATGCCACTCACAACAGTTCCCCACGACTACAAAGCAAAGTATAAAAATTGATGGCTAGTTCATTATAATTGAGTAGATGGTCTGAAATCACAATAATATTAGGACGGGATAGCTCAGTCGGTAGAGCGTTCGGCTAGAAACCACAAGGTTCCTAGTTCGATACTCGCCAACTCAGCGTATGAGTAGCATAGGGATCCTCGGTAAAGTAAGGAGCTGATTGTAGGTGTGGCGCTCCACCTCAGACGCCAAAACAATCTCCTTGGTCTAGCGCTATTGAAAAGGGGATAGACTCCCTCGCTAACTGGCTGATACCGACTTTAGACCGCCCCGACGACTTATATGAGTAGAAAAATTACTGAGGTGAATAGATAGTGAATTTTGAAATATCCCATCATACAGGTAAAAAAAAGAACATTTGGTACCACCGTTGGGGAAATTTGGTAGCCAAAGAGTTAATGGCAAATCTTTTTTAGAGGGTATGCAGGATTTGATTATGAATAGCTTGTTATGCATTTTGTTAATCAAATATGTCGGTTCGTTGGATTTTACGACGTTTCAACCTATGGAATATTTTATGCCAAAGACGTTTTTTTTTATTTATACTTGTTGGGCTTTTGTATCTAAATCAATTTTTAAACACATTTTTGAAACTTTTTTAAATTGTTTAACCCATAGTTGGGGCCCTAACAGGTATAACCCCTCCAGTTTAGGCGATGAAGGGGTACTCCACATTCGCAGAGCTCCAAAATTGGAATCTCTCTACATAATGCAGTTTAACATCATATCGAGGACACTACGACCTTCGGCCACCGCCTTCTAGCACATATATGATAAAAGGGTTTGGGGTTTGGCAGAAGGCCAATATGATCAAGGCGTAATGTTATGTTAGCTTGATGCAATACCTTGACTATTTCATTTTGCATCCTGTCATGTGGTTAACAAACAAGTCTCGCAGATCCATTACTACTGAAGAGCGAGTTCGATCTTCGCTGGATGCCCCATGGTTTCGACCTCAAGTCACATCCTACTCGTGGTGAACGGATTGGATAAATGCCTATGGTACCAATTTTCCTTCATCACACTTGGACGTACAGATACGCTATTCAAATAAGTATAGAGACTCTTGCTGGCACATACATACATATGCATTATTGCATCTAAATATGTTTACCCAGGGTCGGAAGTGCGTAGATACATACAGCGGCCTATTTTTAAACAATTTGCAAAATTAATAAAAATACCTATATCCCCGCTGGATGCTCCACTCTTGGGAACTTGTGTCTCATCCTTAGCTAAATAGTTACCTTGACTATATCAATTATCCAGGCATTTATATACCAGTAAAAATATATATATATATATACATCTGCTTTGTGTGTGAACATTGGATGTCGTTTAGAGGACTTACCAAAATAGTTTTGAAATAGTTCAACATTAAAGAATACAGTGATACCTTGACTTACGAGTGCACTGTCTCTCGGCTGATATTTTGCTTTGTGTTGAAAGCTAAAAATAATTTTACTAAAAACATTTTCAGTTTCCAGACTTATTAGGCCCAAAAAATCACTTATAGAAAAATAAACATAAAAAATATTACAGCAAATCATTCATTACATTCTATTATTTTATAATGCTTGTATTCAATAGGGTACAATTTTACTTATTTAAAAAAAACTTAGGGTATTTTGGTGGGTATGAAGAGATTAATGGCATTCCAATTTATTTCAATGCGAAAAATTAATTTGATATACGAAGAAATTGAGTTACAAACGGAACAAATTAAACTCGTAAGTCAAGGTACTATTGGATATCTTATTCGGAACCGACGCCCAAATATAAAGCACATGATTCGCAAAATACTGATTCAACAGCATCTCTCTTTTATGTTAGTTTGATACAATACCTTGACTGTTTCATCTATATAGTCCACTTTGGCCCTATCTTGGGCTAGACGGGCGGTCGGAGAGACCCCCTCCGATCAATCGGCTGGTCAAGTCAAGCCCTAGCACCTATATGATTTTCCCAACCCTATTGCCCTTATGGCAAGCGCCAACCCCTTTTTATCATATGGGTGCTAGAAGGCGGTGGCTACGGGTCTACATGTCCTGGGAATGACGTTAAACTCTATCTGATGGTGAGGTTCCAGTTCTGGAGGTTTGGGGAATGTGGAGCACCCCTTCATCACCATTGCTCCCTGGTCCACTCTAACCAGGAGTGGTAGTACCTGTTAGGGTCCCATCTATGGGTTAAATAGAAAAATGTATTTATAAAAAAATTGTATTATCCATTAAGAATTGATGTATTTCAAAACTTTATCGGCATTAAATGACCCACTGAGGTTGATATGCCGTAAAACAAAACAAAACAAACAATCATCTATATAGGTCTTTGTCGACCTCTATAAACATGAATTCATCAGATCTTTGTGGACACTAGATGTTGTTTAGTGGAGTTACCAAGAGTGATAGTCGGTAGGGGCGGATGGTGAGAAAGAGTCAACGTAATCCGTGCTGTATACACAACTTTCTCTTTATGTCATTGGATACTGAATAAATATTTTGTCGGCTAGTGTAGGCTACACAACTCTTTAACTATTTACCTACTTTAAGCCGCTCACAGCGGTTCTCCCAGCACTGCTACAGATTTAATACGTATCACTTGTTTACACCAAAGAATCACATGAACACAGCAGCTATCTTTTTTTTATCTGTGAATCAACCCTGAGACTGGTACTTGATTCTTTTGCAATAGGGAACCCGTTGGAAAATACCATTAAAATTTGGTACAGTGTGGGGGAATTTGGTCGGCAAAGTGTTAAAAGGTGATTAAGTTAAGTTTACAAAATTTTACATTCTCAATGTCATTATTTGATAGATGGAAGTTGTACTCTGTAAGATAGTAAGTGTAAATAAGTGATACGTGTGAAATCTGTAGCAGTGGTGGGAGAACCACTGGGAGCGGCTTAAAGTAGGTAAATAGTTAAAGAGTTTTGTAGCCAACATTAGCCGACAAAATATTTCTTCAGCATCCAATGATATAAAGAGAAAGCATAATCAAGTTGTGTAGATAGCAGGGATTACCTTGACTCTTTCTCACCATCCGCCCCTACCGACCATCACTCTTGGTAAGGAGAGTTCGATGTTAAAGAATCTTATTTGGATCTGATACAAAATATAAAACACTAATAGAAGCGAAACCAAGTGAAAGAAGTCGGATGCTTTGGTGAAGACACTGTGTGATTTAGACAGACGAATCCCTAGAGATTTAGGCGCAATGGCACATATTCTGAGAGATTCCTTCAGGCAAAATCCAAGGAAGTAATACCAGCCAATGTTAATGTTCTAAATAGGCTCGATGGAGAGAAAAATGGCGGTAAGGCGTCGGTGATTTAGGGGTAGGATATATCGGTGAAGCATGCTGGGAAGGGTGGGTTTGTGTTGGAAGTTGCGACAGTAGAGAAGCCGTTTTAAATTGCTTGATGATGACGAGGGGCTCAGAGGCTTTTTTTTTCAATCTTTGTATTAAGAGATTTCACAAGACGACAACTTCTTGAAAGATGTCATGAAGATGGGAGTGGTATTTCGCTTCTGACGTTTGTTAGTCATTTTTCATTCCACTCTTCTTTCGTTTCTCTTATTAAACTGTTCTAATTTCAACTTTACGGATTAAATGAATGTGTATACTTCATTTCGTTCGTCTCATCTTCCCTGGTGTTCATTTTCCTCTACCTCTTCCACTTCTTTTTCCGCTTTTTTAAATGATTATTGTTCTTTTCTATCGATATCTTATCATCATCTTCTCTTTCTCCTTCTTTTTCCAATAGCAGATGGAGTGCAGTCTTCAAGATATTGTGGCTAGCATGCTGGACGGTAACATCATAGTAAGCTAGTTCAAACTTCAGTCGAACCATCACGTTCACTTAGAAAGGTATAAACCTCCCGTAAATAGTACCACTACTGTTATTCTACAAGGATGGCTTTGGCATTAAATAATTCAAGAAGGTTGATATGCCATTAAACAAAAAAAAACTATAGGAGATTTTGCCAATAATGTATTGCTCATAAATATCATGTAATGCGTGTATTCTGTTCCGTTAAATTTGGTCAAGTAATAAAAAAATCTCGTTATTGCTACGTTGTGAATTGTTTTCACATTTATTCATTACAAAGAAATTATATTCAACCAAGTATTATTCTTCTACACTCCTCTGCGTACAGTTGGTGTATTCTATTCCTCGCCAACTGGACAATTTTTGACTTGGAAGCGTACATCGTAATTTTGTAAAAATATAATTTTCTTCTAAACCAAATGTATGTCAGGATTTTATTATTTCTAGTCAAATGCTATACAATTAAAATGATTGTGAGTAAATGTTTTATGTCTGTGTATGAATGTGGATTAGATTTTTTCCGCTGAACTAGACATTAAATGGTTAACAGCAAACATTCTCGTGGCGACTGCAATGTGTTTAGGTGCAAAATCGACCAGATGTTTCTGGCACAAGAATTGAGAGTCTTGAATTTATATATAACGCTTAGAGGAAAATATCATTTGGGATTTTGCAAAATAGTCAGTTGGGAAATGCCACCTGTACAAACCAACACAGAGATTTGATGAATTTTATTTTGAAAGAATTTGTAGTTGGATGCTAAAACTATTCTTAAATTCTGAATTATGCCATGTCACCTGAGTAAGATTGATGACATAAAGTCGCCACTGACACACACACACACACTGATATATATATATATATATATATATATATATATATATATATATATATATATATATATATATAAGTGCTTAAAATGATTGATAGAGCATAAATACTCAAGTTATTGTAATGAATAAATGAAGTCCACGGCTTTTGGTAACTGACGGTTTCTCACCTATGGGATTTTCAAATCAATATATATATATATATATATATATATATATATATATATATATATATATATATATATATATATATATTCTCTTTTATCAATATTTCCTTTTTCTGGAGCATATATGACGTTGTGCTGAAAAGTTCATGATAATATCTGAAACAAATATTATTACTAGATAATACTAAATTGTATATATATATATATATATAACTGAACCGTCCAAGATATGGACTCGGCACGTCGAGTATATTTATTTATCGTTATGAGTCTCTCTCTCTCTCTCTCTCTCTCTCTCTCTCTCTCTCTTTCTCTCTCTCTCTCTCTCTCTATATATATATATATATATATATATATATATACGAAGCTCAGTTTAAATGTTCATAGGCGAAATCATATCCCAATGGGATCCATCCACTGCCACACAAACGGAAGAAGTGTGTAGACCACAAGGGGAATTATTTTGAAAAATCAACCTCATTTAGTCACATTCCATGAAATTGTTTTAGTCTGTGAACTTTTCCACTGATCTTCTAATTTTATTTTATATATTTTTTTCTTTTCAAAATTACTTTTTCATTTTTTTAGGATTCTTTGGAATCAAGTAGATGATGATGATGATGATGACGATGATGATGACGATATCTAAACTACATTGTTTATTTACTTTATGATTTATTCATTTGCAAGGATTTTGTATTCCAATCGTTTCGAGTGCATAAAAAGGTATTTGAATGTTTTTCTTTTGATTTGTTTGGATGTTGAATACATATTTTAGTTGACTAGTGAAGATTTAAATTCATTAATTACAATCAATATAGGGTTAAAAAAACACTTTTTTTCTGGCTAAAAATCAGCGGTTGATTATTATACAAAGTCATATTTTACTCGGAGTCAGAGGTTTTCGATGGAATCAGAGTCGGCATTTTAGAAATACTAGGAATCAGAGTTGAACCTTATACTTTCTGATTGTACAACCTTTTTCTTTACTAAGTATAATTTTATTGTAAACTAAGATTTATTAATATTCCTTTTTATTTACATTTGCATTAGACATCTAACATACTTACTCTTATATCTTTACAGATTTATGAAGAGGAAGGTTACCACGCACTTTAGAAACCACCTTTGGAAAAACTAAAAAATTGATTAAGTTTTCTATATACCTGTATACATTGCATTGTTGCGTAGTGATTTAGTTATGCACTATTTTTACAGTGATTGTAATTCTACATTAGTTATATTTTGTTATTTATAATTAAATCAATTTATTTTGGGGGGAATTACATTTGGTTCCAAGGGGTCTATCAAGTAAAAGATTTTAGAAGCCCTGCTATAATGAACTATTCTTGAATTATTTAGAATAAAGGTTTTTGTTTGAAAATAGAAACGTCTATTTCCGACTTTGATATCCCAGTAGAGATTTCCGATAAACGCCAGCTGTTGCACAAAGGTAAGTGCACGGAGCACCGAGGGTGGGAATATTCTCTTACCAAGTGGTTTGAGACAATCATGCATCAATCACAGTCCCACGGTGTAAACTACGATATAGATTTAAAACTGGCACAGTTTGAATGTAATTAATTTAACAGTCGGAATTCAGCGGGCCGTGAGTTTCCTCAAAAGATATTCCGTACTGTGAGGGCAATATAATGGCAGCTATTAGCATTGTTCATCAAATATTGATATTTCCATTTAAGAAAAACCCATGAAGTCTGTTCAACATGAGTAATACAGGACAAATAATTTCAATTAATAAAACAAATAATTAGAACTATATTCTCTCTTTCTCTCTCTTTCTCTCTCTCTCTCTCTCACACACACACACACACACACACGCACACACACACATACACACACTCACAAACTCTCTCTCTCTCTCTCTCTCTCTCTCTCTCTCTCTCTCTCTCTCTCTCTCTCTCCATATATATATATATATATATATATATATATATATATATATATATGGTTTGGTGTTTGGTTTTGAAGGCTATCATAATACAAGTATAAAGAAAAATGAGGTAACTATGATGTTGTTTGTTTAACTTTGATTTATTCTTAACAAATATTCTTTTCAAGATAAAGATCCCTTCGTCAGAAGATTTTTGAAAATCTGAAGCTGTTAGGTTGTTGCTAGGATCTGTCCATTTTTTCGAATGACTGGTGATATCTTCCAAATTCTCTGCGTATGTGTATATGTAAGTGTGTGTGTGTTTATGTGTGCTTATGTATGTCTGTCCAACAATGTTTTAGTATCATTCCAGGTTTGGCCTACCCTTTGTTATTATTAGGCAAGCTATAGTAGTTTGTTTGTTTATTTATTTGTGTGTTCTCCAGGCACAGCATATTTTCTTATTACCTTCATCTGTTAGTTTCTGTTAACTTGGTGTGTAAAACATTTTGTGTATATATACCCCGAAAATATAACTGACTTAAAGTATCTCACTCGACGAAGGTTTGCTCCACTATGGCTAATTTTCAAACAGATCTATTTGCTATATATGCATTTACTTAACCCCTCTGCGCGAGCAGAACTTGATTCACGGTCAATTTTTAAGTGAAGCTTAACAGATTTGAATTCAAAGTTTTCTTTCTTCCATACTGATTGTCATACCAATATTAGAGTCAAATCCACCCCACAAATTAGTAGGGTAGATTGGACTTCATAGGTGGAGGCAGAATAGTTGAATTAATACCTTTCCCAATGGTATCATCGCAAGTTGAAATACAAACAGCTTCGACCCAGATTTGAACCCCTGACGCCGTGTCCATTTCCTACAATTATAACCTTTACACCATCGTACATGAACACGTACCGCCAAACTATTTTATTAAATAAAAAGTTAATTTATTTTAATCAAAGATACAATGATTGTATAAAATCCCGTGAAGATTAAATACCCAAAACGGGTAACATTAAGTATTATTTATTACTAAACTCTACAGCATCTAAAATGGGCAAAAAAGAATAAAATTAGAATAATTTTTAAACTAAAAATACTTTGCTTTAATAAATATAAGGTGTACTCATATTTTTGGACTATTGCATATTTCTGTCCGCTAATTTCTAGCTTCACTGTTCGCCTACTGTTTTTTAGTCTCACATTTCTCTCTCTCTCTCTCTCTCTCTCTCTCTCTCTCTCTCTCTCTCTGTGTGTGTATCCTTCTATTTTCTTTCACTGTTTCTCTCTTCTTAGTTATTCACCTTTTCTCGTCTCTTTTCTTCCCAGTCCTTCTCTTTCTTTCTCTATTTTCCGCTAATTTCTCAACCCTCCTCCCCCCCTCTCTCTCTCTCTCTCTCTCTCTCTCTCTCTCTCTCTCTCTCTTTCTTTCTTTCTTTCTTCCATTCTTTCCTTTTCTTTTACATCATGTAGGTTGAGTTTAATTTTTAACGGTATATCAAATCTTTATGGGTTATTTATGTCGAAATCTGGTTAATTTCTAAATGGTCGAATGTCATAGGCGAGAATAGAGAATATGATTAGAAAGATAGAGAGAGAGGGGGGGGAGGAATGAGAGAGAAAATGAAATGAGAGAGATAGAAAAAGATTAGGAGACATTTTAAAATGAAAGAGAAGAGAGAAAAAAGATAGAAAAAGAAACAAAGAAGAAAGAGAAAGAATGAAAGAATGGAGAAAGAGGAAAGAAGAAGAGAGAGCGAGAAAGAGAGAGTATTCTACATCAATCTTTAACATATTTTTCTCAATCTCTTCCTCTTTCTTTTCCATTCTCTCCCCCACTCCCACCCAACTTTCACTTTCATTATTTCTCTTTTCCTTTTGTTTCTTTTCTCTTTTTTTTGTTTTTCTTTTCTCTTTTTCTTTTCTTTCTTCTATCTTTGAGTTCCTTCTTCGATTCTATTGTGTTCTCTGCCAAAACGTGCCTCCTCTTTGGCCAACGACTATGCGACAGGATATTAATTGCCATAATTCTTCGAGTTCCCGCCATTGAAATCTAAAGCAAGACTGGCTGACTGACGCCCAGATTGTCTCTAGGTCGTCGCTGTTGGCCAATTCAAATGTTTCACTCATACACTCCGTCGCTCAGATACTCCGCTCAGATTCTTCAGCTATGGCTCACTTGCTGTTTGTCTTTATTCATAATATGAATTCATTTCCTTTCTTAAGCAAGTTTCTTTCCAAAATTGGTACGCCTTATAGTCAGAACTCTAATACTAAGGATAGGTTGGTTGTTTTGTTTTACGGCATACCAACCCTCTTTTCAGACATTTAACGCTAAATAAGGGGATCTTGATTAAAAAGGGCTCTGGTTGCTACAGTACCTGCTGTTGCTTTAGTGGTTACCCAATTATTTACTAAACTTGATTTTCACTGCTTAATACTAAGGTGAGTCTAAAGTTTTGCAATATTTTGCTGGCGTGAGGCATAATTGGACATCTCTGGGGGATTTTGCTGAAGTCTTGAAATTGACCTTATGAGATTCCAAGTTCACCTGATACTCTCCGAGTGCTCCTCGTCTGATTTAGAGGTGTTTACAAATGTACAGTTATATGGTATAAAATATCCCTATCTAATACTAATATCCATATGATTTCAAGTAATTATTCCTATCTGATAATAGTTATATCATTTCAAGTAACTAATAATAATTCTTAGAAAACAAATATAAATTTAAGTAACTATTCAATGTACAATTAAGTTGCATGCAGTTATATTGTTTCACGTATTCTCCAATCTTCATCATTTTTAAACAAATCTATTTGAGCCATTGATGGGAAACTAACAAGTCATACTACATCGGGTCTGAGCTGATCTGGGAGTAAGAACAATAGATGGGTACTACACACATATTCAGAAATGGAGCCTCACCATGAGACACATTTTACGGACAAACGCAGGACAAACATTTGTGGGGGTCTTAAAGGGGAATGCAGAGGATACTTGTCAGCGTATTCTATTCTCCGCTTTCATTAGAAGCCGAACAGTTTGATGGAGAATATCCCTTAAGGCTTGAGACTGATATTTCCCGTATGTCTTCATTATCACATTTTGGCAGTAATTTAACTCCAAATTTAGTTTCACGTCATATTGAGGGTTTGTTATTTAGCACGTGTGTCTATTTATAGCTTTGTTTATTTAAATAGCCAAAAGCTATTGTCAGTTATAGTCAGCTGCAGTATTGATTTTAGAAGGTTTGCAGAATATGTCATCATTTGTTAAATTATATTGTGGTAAATTATGATCGATATATCGTTTCATAGTGAAAACTCATCTAAATGAAAATTGTCTTTTTTGGGTCGTTATAACAAAAAAAAAAATAACAGCTTTATATTCCTTCCATTTTTCCTATCTTCTATTTCATTCTTGTCTTTTCCCAATTTCTTTCTCTTTCTTTTAATTTATAACTTCTTTAAACTTCTTCTCTTTTTCTTTCCCTCTTATGCCCCAATTTTCTACCAAACTTTTCTGGTTCTTTTTTGCATTCTTTTTCTTTCCCCCATTTTGTAATCAACTTTTCTGGTCCATTTATTTTCTCCACTTCTTTCTTTATATTTTCTTTGAGTTTCACATTGCTCTCTCTCTCTCTCTCTCTCTCTCTCTCTCTCTCTCTCTCTCTCTCTCTCTCTCTTCTAACTTACCTTTTTCTCTTCCCATCATTTCTTTCATTTATTTGTACCCCTTACACTCTTCTCTTCCTAAATTCCATCGTTACTGCCTCTTACAGTCCTGATTCTCTCTTTTATTTTCCTTTTTTTCTCACTTGTTTAATCACCCTAGGTATTAATGGGGAGATCTACAATCTGTGAGATAGCCTACCAAAAGATGCTGAAGCCAGGCCAATACACCGTTGCAAAAAAAAAATGGAAACATTCTACATCAACTGCCTCCAATGCATACTGGGCAGAGAGTGGTGGCACACAATTCCCCACTTAGAAATTAGAAGCAGAGCACGCATTGACCCAATTGATACCATCCCATAGCAACACCAACTGCGATGGTTGGGTCACACCAACTGTGATGGTTGGTCACACCATCCGCATGCCTGCAGACAGACTCCCCCCCCCCGTAAACTACTTTACAGTAAACTCACAGATGGCACGCGGAGGACAGGAGGCCCCTCGCAAAAGCGGGTCAAAGACCATATTAAACCAACGCTGAAGAAATGTACCATCACACCTTCTAGTTTGGAAGATCTGGCCTCCAACAGACAGGTTTGACGAGATGTCTGTCATACAGGAACTAAGCAGCTCAATAACGAGATAAACAGGACTGCAGAGCGGTGACGTCTTCGTCGTCATGAACAACCAAATGTAGATGGTAATTTCCCCTGCAATGTGTGTGACCGCATCTGCAAGTTCAGAATTGGACTAATGAGCCACCAGATGGTGTACAACTGAAGATATGAAGTGATGCCATCGTCGTCTTCCAAACGAAAAGAAAGAAAGAAAGAAAAATATTCCCAGTTAATTCTTAAAGCAGTTAATTTCTCTGTGAGAAATTATTTCATTTGTTTAATTTTCTATTATCAGTACCGTGCTGATAATCTATAATATTAATAGAGTAAGATATAAACGTTTTTTTGTTCAAATGTTAGGCTCTGTTTTTACCTCAGATGAATAATGAACTATTCCGTTTTGATTGGAAAGGAAGAAAGGGAAGAAAAAGATCACTCTACATGTTAAAGAAGAAACGAAAACAATTATATAGAGAAAGAGAAAGAAGGAATGAATGAAAGAAAAAAAGACAGATAAAAATCAGAAACGAATAGATAGAAAAAGTGGAATTAATAATGCTATATATCAGATGCTTATCTTCTGATTCAGTGAAATAGAAAGAAAGAAAGAAAGAAAGAAAGAAAGAAAGAAAGAGAAAGAAGAAATATAAAAAAGAAAAAGACAGATAAAAGGAAATAAATAGTTGAAAGAACGTTTATAACACTATGTAAGACACATTTTATCCCTGTTTCTTAACTCTTTACTTACGTAAGCCGCTCACGGGGACTCTCGCATCACTGTGATCATACTGAAGGGTTCAGATTACAATAGCAATTAGACTTTGTTCTGAGGTGAATAGATAGTGAACTTTGAAATATCCCATCATACAGGTAAAATCTACCAAGAAACTTTGGTACTTCCGTTGAGAAAATTTGGCATGCAAAGAGTTAACTTCTTATGTTGTACAATTATTGGAAAAGATTCCTTTTCCCTTCAAACTTTCCTTTTGTGTCCCGGATAATTAAATTTAGAAATTAACCTATTTTCTATTTTAAAAGACAATGAGAAAATTTGCACATTTTCATTTGCATAAAGACTGAATAAAACAACATATACATCAAAATGTTTATAGTAAATTCTTACTAAAATGAACTTCAAATATTTAGAAGTGTTCTTTTTTTTTTCAAGATTTGGAACTGTAATGTAAATCACTTTAATCTTTCATGTATTCTATGTAGAAAGGAGTAACTTTGAAAGATTCATTACGCACATCACAAAAAGAAAGTTTCAAGAGAAAAAAAAAAACCTATTTTTTCTTCATTTACTTTCGGCATATACAATTGGGAAATAACACTTTTGGCCGGGGAAGGAAAATAAATAGAAACAGATTGTTATAAGGTGAAGGAAAGAATGCAAATGTATGTATCAAAATGAAAAATAAAGTCAAATAAAAAGAAAAATGGAATTTCTATGCGTACTACTACTACTACTACTACTACTACTAATAATAATAATAATAATAATAATAATAATAATAATAATAATAATAATAATATTGGACAAAATACTGGAGAATCTAGAAATCTGAGAAAGAATTGAAACCATCCAGACTACTGCACTGCTGCAATCGGTTAGAATACTCAGAACAGTCCTGCAGATCTAAGGAGACTTGTTGTCACTCAGACTCCAGTGAAATACCATCAGCTAACACTGATGTGAAAAACTCAAAAGAAGTGATAATAATAATAATAATAATAATAATAATAATAATAATAATAATAATAACAACAAAAAAGAAAGAAAGAAAGAAACCAAATTCTTACTGATAACAACTAAGGAAAATATATTTGTAAAATATATATCAAGTCTCAGTCAGATTTGACACCGTGGGAGAGTATATCTCGTCATGGTGGAAATAGAGACAACGGCGTCTATCAAATAAGTTCATGTAACACCTAAACTAAGACGGAGTGTAAAGATAGACATGACTGGGTAGGAACAGAAACCTACAGGGAATTGAACAATAAACTGTTATTTCGTATTGCCATCAATGCAGTATCTAGAATCTAGAAAAAGTTTACTAGGATTTCAGAATTCAAATGAATCAGCCAATTTGGTCTGGGGAAACAGGAATTACTCCCAGAAAATATGTATTCTACAGACTCTACCAACAAAATGGTTTTAGGTTGGTCCCTATTTTTAAAGAATTTGCATTAAAATTCTATTGCCTATTTTTGATAGAACTTGTAATGGTTTTATTAAAATCTATTTTTCTTCAAATTCCTCATCAATATTATTTACCTTTTTAGTATGACTCTCTCTCTATTTTCTTTTTATATGTATTAAACAGCTAACCTTAAAACGAGAAAGATTTATTGAACTGAAGTCAGAGTTGACTCTATCCTGTTAAACGCATAACATAGAGGATTGCCAATTCTTCCCCAGGGATGAGATTCTCAAGACGAATTTTTATTTAACGACTGCACTCTCACAGGGAAACTGTCCAACCGTACAGCAGTGCAATCCTCAAAATACCCTCGTTTGCTTATTATTTACAACGTGAGTATCCGAGATTTTATTTTCTAAGCCGCCAGACTTCAACACATCTGTTAAAAACTGATTAACGTTTCTAACCACAAACATACCAGTTTATTGATTTTTTTTATTAAGCGCAATTTTGGATAGTTAAATTCGGAGGTCGACTTCATACGTCAGTATTTCTTTACATCATTAGGTCGAGATCGGTGAAAAATAATAAGAGCTACATCATGTTTTTATGATTGATTGGTTGATATTAACGGCTTATCAACTCGTCTAGGGTTATTTCAAGTTGGAATTTGGGAAATCCGGTAAATTGAGCATTTTTATTTACATTTCTATGTTTTCTGACTATGATTAATTGGTTGACATATTTTTTCGTGTTGTTTCTTCAGAGACATTTTCGTACATACGAATATGATATCCTTTTCACAGAGCCGTATGGTTTTCAGTATTTCTTTCTAATACGAGTAATCATATTGTTTTATAATTATAATTACAAACACACACACCCGCAAAACCTCATACAGGCCAACAGGTGAATGTAATAAAATTAGAAAAAATAATCAATTGTGTCTAGAAATCACACACACACACACACACACACACACACAGCAAGCAAACAAACAAACAAACAAATAAGTAAATAAGCAAACAAGCTACTATTTAATAAGATAAAAAGGGTAGGCCATACCTGGAATGATAATCAGACATTGTTGAACAGACACACACACATAAACACACACACATAAACACACCCACACACACGCACGCAGAGAATTTGAAAGATATAAGCCACAAAGCAGAATGGACGATCACTAACACCAGCTTCAGTTTCAGAAATCTTTTGTCGAAGAAATTTTTATCTCGAAATATTAAGAATAAATTAAATGTTAACAAACAACACCATAGTTACCTTATTTTTCTTTACACTTGTATTGTGATAGCCTTCAAAACCAACCACCAAACTAATAATCATATGATTTCAACTAATTATTTCTATCTAATATTATGAATTTGTTTGCACAGTTATTTGATTTCAAGTAACTAATAATCCTTAGTAAACAATTATAGCTTAAAATAACAATTCTTAATACAAATAATATAGTCTTATATGTATTCCTATTGAGCACGACGAATACTTTTAAAAAATATCTATTGACCTATATATGGTACCCTAACAGGTACTACCACTCTAGATCAAAGTGAAACTGAGAGTAATCTCAATGATGGGGTGCTCCATAAATCTAGAGAACTGAAGAGCGCGTCATGTTGGTGTAATGGTTCGCAAGCTAGTCACAGTGGCATTATTACAGAATAGTGAGTTTGATCCACGCTATATGTCCCATACTTCCGACCTTGTATCATATTCTACAGGTTGAGTAAATACCTACATCCCCAGAATTGTAGCCTCACCATTCTATGCAGTTTATTGTCATAATCACCCCCCCTGATGGGTCTTACCTTTCTCCAGGAGATTAACCCATGCTAACATCGAATTTTCTCTGAGAGAGTATTGTGTATGAAAAAATATTTTTGTGGGGTTGGAGGGCTATCATTTTTTAGTGGTGTAACCTAATCTATAATCAAGTGTATCTCTTGAGATCGTCTGTTTAAAAAAGTTTTTGTTTTTCCCACCTGTTTTGTTATCAAATTTCCAGTTGTTTCGAACGTCTTGCAAAACTCTTTGGGACACAACAAGTCCAAGTAACAATGATAAATCTTACGTCCATGTCCTTATAATATGTACCATATGTTCAAAGAAATTATCATTAAACATTCTTTAAATCTTTATATCAGTACTTGTGTTTCTTAATTGTACGGCCGTTATCATCTTGCAACACACTCTAGTTAAAAATGAGACCGTCCAAATCGTCTAAGATGAAATACAAAAATGTAAATCCTGATTGTCTGTTGTTGTTTATCCATCGAATTTTTATTTCTTAGGAGTGTCGTCACCACAGCTAAATAATGGATCCTTTCATTTTTATTATAAAGAAAGAAAGGGAAGAAAAAGGACCTGCTACACAAAAAAAATATAAGAAATAAAGAAAGAAAGAGAGTTGGGGAAAGATAGAAGCGGTGAGCGCACAGAAGCAATAACGCTAATCTGTTTCTGTCGATACATTATTATACGATTATTATGATAAAAAGATGAAAAGAAAAAAAAAAAGAAAAATTGAGAGCGTTAAATCAAGATAATTATACTTTTTAGATACTGAACTATTTTGCAATAGCTCTTAAGTAAATATATCAAACGTTGTAATAATTAAATCATCATACTGTGGTATATCCACGCGTCCTGCTAGTAGGAATAGTTACTTGAAACCATAAATGCCTTTTCAAATTATTAATATTGAATAAACCATATCATGGCGTCCCATCATTGTCTAATAGTATCACGCAAGTCTCGCAGATCTATTACTACTGGTTAGTGTTTGAATCCTCGATGGATGCTTTATACTTGCAACCTTGTGTCACATCCTATCCGTAGTGAACTTGTTGGGTAAATATCTATTTCTAACCATAATATATAGAGACGATTGGGTAATTACTTGTCAAAATCATCCAGAAAAAATAAAATTGTCACCCACTCTTTTCAAATTTTCTGAAATTTTCTACTGGTGTGGATTATGTTAAAGTTAGACAATTCCCAACATTTGAGCTAACAATTTCAAAAACTGGCGGAGTTATGTCGATTTTTAGCTCTCCAAATTTTGTGTGGGTTCGCGAAAAATGGCGACTTTTGTAATATACTTTTGTTTGTAGAATAAGTTCTAGAGCTTCCCTACAACTAAAAATTTGTTTATAAAAATATTTTCGTATAAGGAACCCAAAAATGCCACCAAAAAAGCTTAAAGTCAACTAATTTCAAGTTATTGATAATTTCAGATTTTTTTCATAGCAAGTGAATATCCTCATGTGGTACTAAATCTATAAGATAAAATATTCTATTAATATTTCACATATATTGAACATTATTTGTACCAAAAGAATAGTTTCTTTATTTCTCAGAACCGAAGCTACAACATCAGTTAAAATTTTGCTAATCAGAAATCGTTGATAACCTAAAATTTGTTAACTTTAAGACTTTTTAAAAACATTTTTACAAACACATTTTTAAGAATCGGGAAACTCTAGAACTCATTTTACAGACAAAAAATAGATGACAAAAAGTCGCTATTTTTCGCGACCTTCCAGTCAAATGTGGAGAACTAAAAATCTACATAGATCCGACAATTTCTGGAATTGGAAGCTCAAATTTTGGGTATTGTCTAACTTTAACATAGTCCATACCTGTACAAAATTTTAGAAAAATTGAAGGGGTTGGGTAACATGGCCTGGATTATTTGATATGGAAACAAAATCAAAATCAAAAATAATATTATTAGTTGCTTGAAAATATTTAAAGGTTATAAAAAGAGAAACATCGGCAAGAAATAACCCAGCAAGATTGATATGCCTTAAAACAGACAAATAAGCAACCAATAAACGAACCATCTACTTTTTTGGATTCTTTAAAATGTAAATAATTTGTACACTTTATAGTTCTTGTAAGCATATTAAATATATATTTAAATACATTGTTGTATTATTTATTTTCTAGTTAAGTTGTATTATACAGGGTGGACCATAAAAAACTGACATATTAGAAAAATAATCATTTAGTCTTTTGAGTCATAAAATTTATTCGAATGAAACGTATTTTTAGATATTTGAAAAAAATATATCTTGTAGATTGCCTCCTTCTTCACGCAGACAAAGTTGCACCTTAATTTGAGCAATTTGTCTGACTTTGCTCAAGGCTTCTGGGGTCAATCATCTTATCTCTGTACAAATATTATTCTTAAGCTCTAGCAATTCTGATGCTCATTCAAATACACACCCTCCCTTAGATAAGCCAACATAAAGAAATCAGGAAGACATAACACCTAAATAGGGATGCTATTTGAATTCTGAATTTCTTGAAATTATTCGGCCACCAAAAATGTATTTTTGTTTAAATTAAACTTTCAGTTGAATAGTAATTTTTATATTATTTAACTTGACCTTTTCAATTTTTTTAGGTTACTTATAAGAGATGCTTATAATATCTGAGAAATTATAAAAAAGAAATTGACAAACAAGAAAGTTACTCATTTTTTCAGATGTTTCAGTATTTTGTGGGTCACTCTATATGAAATATACGCGCAAGTTGTTAAAAAATTAAGACAAAAATAAAACACGAAAAGGCATAAAATGATCCTTTTCAGTTGAAAATTGAATTGGAAATCACTTGATTTTAATTCACTCTATTTATTCCCTTATTCTATATCCCCAAACAATTGTGGAGCCTTTGTTTAATCTTTGCTAAAAGATAGAGTAACCTTGGACTTTTCCACGAGCAACGAAGGTGTCACACTGACCCAAGCAGTTTTATTGGAATTGGAAGATATTTTTAGGGAACGGGCTGAGAGTTCCCAGGCTAGAATTTGCTGCAGTATCCTTATTGTTATTCATTTCATTCTTTTACTAGCCATATATTCCGAAAAGGGTTTTTTTTTTCGTGTAATATTTGACAAATATATAGAAAACTTGAATGTTGCTGCAGGCATGAAGGTCTCACGTTGACCCGACTAATTTTATTGGAAATAGATGGGCCTTTCTGTATAGGGGACGTTCATATACTTTCCACACTGTTGGATTTCACTGAAAAGTAAAGGGAGATCACTAAAGCCATCTTTAATATAACTAGAAATATTGACAATTTTAAAGAACCACAAAGATCCGAGTTCAATACCGTCCCTCGCCAACTCAGTATATGAGTAGCTCAGTTTGATTCTGTGTGGTAAAATGGGGAGCTAATGGTATATGTGTCACCCTACTTCAGATGCAAAACAGTCTACTTGGTCTAGCGCTTGTGAAAAGGGAATAGACTCCATTGCTCTCCGGCTGATACCGACAACAGACTACTCGGCCTACTTTACTTTTATTTTGTAATATCGGTTATGATTGTCGATGTAACTTTTTTTCTAAATCAATGCTGTAAAAGTTATCGTCGGAGAAAATAAAAAAAAGTTATCGTCGGAGAAAGTTATTGTCGGAGAAAAGTTATTGTCGGAGAAAATCAACACAACAATATATCTTTAAATACGGGATAAGGCTGTTTAGATTTCACCTAGAACTAATGCCCTTGGGTAAGGTCGGTATTTACCAACCCTGTTGCCATGGTTATAATGTGACACAATACCGCAATTATGAGGTATCCAGCAAGGATCAAATCGCTATTCAGTAGTAATGGATATGGGAGACTAGCTTGCAAACCATTACACCAAGATAGGCTGCTCTTATATAGTTAGAATTATTTCTATTTAATATTAATGAGTTGAAAAAATATATGTGGTTTCAAATATTCCTATTTAATACTTTGTTTGGACACTATTATATAGACGTATATATAAGAGATTTTTAATTGTTTCGTGGGAATTGTTTAGTGGTGAAGAGTGTTGCGATTTAGTGTTGGAAAAGATTTGAATCAAACTTTTTTTCTTTCTAGCTATGGGTAAATAGTAGGGTAGATGGTTCTATTTAACCTTTCCTCTATTCTGAAAAACAAAATAAAGTCGGTGGAGTGGCCTAATGTCGATATCAGCCAGACAGCGTCTATTCCCTTTTCACTAGTGCTAGATCAAAGAGATTATTTTAGCATCTAAGGTGGAGTGCCACACTTACCATCAACTCCTCACTTTATCGCACAGATCCCTGTGCTACTCATACATTGAGTTGGCGAGGGCTGGTATCGAAACCGGAACCTTATGATTCCTAGGTGGAAGCTCTACCGTCTGAGCTAAACCTGCCCTAAAATGTTTTTTGTTTGTGTGAGCATATCTTTCTGTCTGAAGATCATGTTCAAATGTCGCAAAGACCTTATTTGTTTTGTTTTATTTCGCACAAATATTGATCTGGCCTCTAATAATAATACAGACCGAGAGAGAAAGAATGGTCTTCGAGGTCATTTAAACCGAATTCAGGTCATCAGACAGTCTTCCTTTACCAGTTACTTTCCGCATTGATAAGATAAGAAAAGTCTCCGAAGCTCTAGCTGTGACTGTGTGAGTGCTACTGTATGGGTGCACCACTTGGACTCCTTCTACGAAATGATAGGAAAACATTCTATGTGGGAACTGTACAAGAATGCTGCATACCGTCTTGAACAAATATTGGAAGCAGCACCCCACAAAAGAGCATCTGTACGACCACTTACCTTCTATTACAATAACCATCCGTCTAAGTCAAACATTATTGGCTGGACACAGCTGGAGAAGTAAGGACGAACTCATAAATGACATTCTCCTGTGGGTATATGCGCCTGTACACACCAGTGTGATTCGACTAGCAAAACCCAACATCGATCAGATCTATGCGGATACTGGATACCGTACAGAGGACCTTTAAAGAATCATGGATCGATAGAAACGAATGGTGAATAAGGGTGAAAGAGATTTTTGCTTGTGATTCCGAGGCGGATGATCTACCGACTGAGATAAACCTATCTTAATATAAAATAGGATATCTGAAAGCTTAGGAATAAAAATTCAAGATTAGATAGAATACTTTGAAAAGTAAATAATTAAAAAATCATTTTTTTAATCATTTCAATGATTTATTGAGAATGTTAATCTTATTATTTAGAAAAAAAAAATAGATTTAAAAAAATCATATTTGTCACCAAACTCTGCAACAATGAAACTTTAAAAAAATAAAAATGTAGCAATTCAAAACCAACAACACTTTCTATATATAATTATCCAATTTTATTTTTGGATAGAGAGGCGTTGAAACTTTATGATTTTTAGTTAGCGAGTTGCAATATTGAAAATACAACAAAAGATATGACACTTCTTTTACTATTTCTTGGAATGTTTAAAAAAAAAATAAATTGTTGAAGTTTTCTTCTCTAATCAAGTGAGGGTTTATGTATATGAATTCCGATGAACATTAACACGATTACTTAATAAATTAGTTAAATTTATTATGGAAAGGTTGTGTAGAGTAGCTTAAAATGATCGCCAGAAAAAATCGTTCTGATTAATGATTGATCACTTGAGAGGTTGTTTGAAACTGTGGCTTTATTTTGATTAGAAAGTCTCGTGTTAAAACTTACAAGAAAATTAACTATATTCTTAGAGAGCTGAGAATCATTCACTTAAAACGGGTAATGAAAATAGAAATTGGCAAGTAATAAATAAAATATGTGCACATAAATGTGTCTGGCTTTTTCATATTCCAACACCGAAGAATTGAGAATAGTTGGGTGTCGTGAAGACGACGGGAACAAGCCACTAAGAAAATGACAAAATGGCTGAGAGAACAGAAAAGAAGAGAGACTCAGACAGAGAGAAAAGAACGAGACAAGGAGTGAGTAAAGAGATGAACACTGGCTGATAGATAAGAAATTGTGTAAGAATAAAATAAACCCAGTAAGAAATAGCTAGAACAAATAGCATATAAGAACGTATACAATGGACATCATTACTTATTATGTTAAATAATTCCAACAAGAGGGATAGTCCCCGTGGCATAGTGCTTAATGTGCTGGACTGTGACATCATAGTAAGCGAATTTGAATCTGGCTCATACCTTTTCCAAGAGTATTAGCGCTATGTGAAATACAGCTTCGTCCAGGAATTTAACTCAGGTCGACGAGTTCATTTCCTACGACTCTAACCATTAGACTATATATATATATATATATATATATATATATATATATATATATATATATATATAGGGTGATGCAAAAGTAACTCCCTATTTGAAACTATTATAATTTTTTATATGCAGTTACTTTTTTCTCAATTCTTTAATGTATGTTCTTAATGTATGGCAATACACAATGAATTTAATTAAGTAGTGAATGGCTGAATCACCATTTTCCTGGGAGATGGATGGGTAGACGTGGTTCCCATGAGTGGCCACCCAGAACCCCTGATTTAACGCCCTAAGATGTTTTTTCTTTGGATTGGAATGAGCAAATCTACTCTACGAAAACCAACGATTTGGGAATAAATTGAAGAACGAATACGAGGATTTATATCTGCCATTCCACAACAGTTCCGGGGAATATCAGTTGATGCGATTCCCAAGCGGCTTGAGAGGCTGGAAGCGAATGCTAGTGTTCATATATAATTTTAAATAACACTCTACTATATGTTTGTTCTTCTCGGATTTGTAAATATAATGATTCAGAAATAAATTAGAGTTACTTTAAAATCATCCTATATAGTTTGATATATTCATGGATAAATAGAGCTCAATATCAATTATAGAATATATATCGAAGTAAAAATGGGAGACATCTATATCTACGCTATCCTAAAACTCTCTCTCTCTCTCTCTCTCTCTCTCTCTCTCTCTCTCTCTCTCTATATATATATATATATATATATATGTATATTTTTAAATAAAATTCATATTATTTTTAATACAGACAGCACAATTTTTTTTTATTAATTCCAACGTTTGACTAGCAGCGTTCTGTTTTTACTAATGGTCTTTTTTCCCGTCTTATTTTTGTTGATGACCGATCCACGTGCGGTTGATACATTATAATGCAATAGGGTCCTCATATTAGTTGAGGATGGGCCGGGTGTTGCTTTTTAAACCGTCAAGAGAATTGGCCCCGAAACGGTTTGCACACTTTCTCTTCTGATGAGCCTATTTCAGTTGTAAACATCGTTTGTTTTTTCATTATATCTTATTCATATATACATATATATATATATATATATATATATATATATATATATATATATATATATATGGGAGAAAATATAAATAAATTCGACGATAAGTAAATATAACAATATGAAAAACAAAATATTCAGAAGATAATTTATTGTCTAAGATAAAATGCCAATTTTTCGTTTTTTTTTTAAACTATTTTCATAGCTTTGTTAGAATTCTCTGTAAAAATGCGAGATTCTACAGTAAGTGATTTGGAGGTTTTGATTTCTGTCGGAGGGAAATCGTAAGTATACATCGCTGATGAGACTTAATAAAGTTGAAACAGCTGTACAATGTTCTACGTAGGGGGCGATATTTGCCGAGTTCGCTTGTCATGATTATTTTCATTAATTATCGAATTTTATACGATATACACATTGTAACTGCCTTCAAGCAAAAAATATAAATAATAATATACTTTACCCAACAATGCTTCTAAAGCAAATTATCTTAATCTCATATATATATATATATATATATATATATATATATATATATATATATATATATAATTTACATGCAGTCCTGTTTTGTCGTTTCAGGACTCATCAGTGGGACTAGACAAACCAGACTTCTTGAGGCCAGGCTCAAAACCCGATGAATTTGTTATCGGTCAGTGTTCTTACCCCCGCATCATTTATACGCCCACCTTTTAGAAATGGAATTCTACTAGTATAAATATATCAAGCCAAAGGGAATGTTTTATCAATTTTAAGGAACGTTCTGCAATTTTTGTGTAATTGGCGGCTACCAATAAATTCCATTTCCAGAGAGTTCAACACAACAGCGGAGGGGAGCATATGTATTGTGATTCTCATACAGTCCCGTTTCACCATTTGACGACTTATCAGAGTCCATAGACAAGGCATATAAAAAAAACAAATATTAAAGACTCTTCTTAGATGTTTCTAATATTGCGCAGAATATGGTGCTGGAAAAATCTGCTTCTACCTAATATAAGCATCTATTTGTTCCGCAGTGATATTTTCTGCTGTTACTCACATCCCTGACATTCTGGTTGAGATTGGATTAATTCAGGACGACACTTGCACAGCACAGCAGAGTTATTTCGTTTTGTTCTTACTTTTTATTTTTTAATATCTTTTTTTCTTTTAATCTTTCTGTCGTGGCATGGTGAGGATAACTCAAAGGCAATATGACAACAGGATATAAGCGAAGAAATATGAATTGTATCCTCCCATCATCCTTCTATGAGAAATGATACCTTATAACTGTTTAGTCGAAACACTTCGTTCATATTAAATTAGCTTTGTCATTTAGGTTTATGCATACACATACACATACACACACACACACAATATATATACATAGAGAGACTTTTCTACTATTCATACATGTACATATACACATATACATCTCTCTCTCTCTCTCTCTCTCTCTCTCTCTCTCTCTCTCTCTCTCTCTCTCTCTCTCTCTCTCTCTCTCACACACACACACACACACACACAGACCCCCACACACACAGACCCCCCCACACACACCGTTTCTGAGAGTTCCTCTGCTCGGCATTTAGAATCCTCACAGTGTTGACTTATATAGGTCTGTGCTGTCCGGCCTACAATGGTGTGTCCATTTGTACGTGTCCATAGAATAACGTCATTTGCTTCTACAGGAGTGTATTATCCATTTTACTCGTGTGGTTTGTGTGTGTCAGGAGTTTCAGTTGTCTTACGGCTGATTTCTTGTGTGTTGCTGATACCAAGATTTTTTGTATCAGCATCAAGCATCCTCTTGTGATTCCCATTTTGTTTTTTCTCTAAGCGTTTTGTTCGAGTTCATGTCGTGCAGCCATACAGTCGCACTGACACGGTTACAGATTGGAAGAATTTTCGATTTATCTCATAAGTGAGATCAGATTTCTATATGATCCTTTGGAAATACACACACACACACACACACACACACACACACACACACACATATATATATATATATATACATATATATATATATATATATATATATATAATATATATATATATACACACACTATTTTCTATTTTCTATTATTCATACACACACATACATATTATATACTATTTATTATTCATACACACGCACGCAGATACACACACACACACACACATACACACACACACACACACACATATATATATGTATATATGTATAGGGTGATTACAAAAATGTCACCACTCTTATCTCCCATAAGAGTGGTGACATATCTTTATAATTTAATTTCAAACCGTCTTCATATGTTAAACATCACTTCAACACATTCTTGGTATCTCCCACGGGTAATTAATACAATGTTAATATTTTTATGGGAGTATCATTACTATAAACACAGAACTGATATTACTGAAACCACATGCGAAATATTCCAATTATGTATTGATGGTGATGTTTAAAATCTTATCGTTGAAAAGATGATGACTATTATTGTAATACAACGGTTATTTTATAAAGATTCGAAGTTGGTCGACACGGAAGAGTTGTCACGCCAGATTTATCACCTGATGATTACTTACCTTTGCGATACGTGGAGGCTGATATCATTAAGCGTTGGGAACAGAAACCTGATGAAATGAAAGATTTTATTTGTCATGAGTCAATGAGCGCTGTAGATCATCAGTGTCAGACATCAGGATTGTATTGCTCATGAGGACTATGATCTGGACGATATCATTTTTAAAACAAAATGATGACAAGAAAAATAATAATTGGTGACAATGAAAATAAATTTATCGAAAAATATATAGATATATTATCATAAGATATACATTATATATACATATATATTATATGGCAATAGAAGAAAGAAGGGAACATTTGTACATCATGATATTATAGTGGTAAACGCTTGTACAACACGAATACCACTCTCTAAATTTTCATGATTGTTGTCCAGTGACAAGCCTAAGCAAGATAACAATCATGTCAATTGCATATAAGGGGTCCAACACTCCCCAAAAAAAAAAAAAAAAAAAAAAAAAAAAAGGTTCTAGATGGCCGTTGAGCTAATAGCTTCCTCCGCCCTTTGAACAGGTCTTGTTTTCGTCCTGCAGGATGTCTAGCCACCCTCCTCAACAGATAAAATCTGTGGGGTTATAGTCGCCGATGACCCGACTATGAAAAGGTTGATTAGAGGGAAATTAAAAGGTCTACCATGGTTTCAATCAAATTGAAATGATTTCTTCAGGACCCTACCCTACGTTAACTAAGTCGATGTAATTCCTGAGTTAAACTAAAGATATCAACTTTTTTATTTTTTATTTTTCAATGCTCAGTAATACCTAAATATGTTGCTTTGTTTAATGGCATATAAAACTTTGTCGATTATTTGTTACCAAAACTATCCCTATAGAAAAATAGTAGGGATGATAATTTAACTCATAGCTGGCAGGATAAGGGGATTCAGACCTTTCCCAATGATATTAGTGTGAAAGCAAACGTAATAGCGGTACTGGAGTTCGAACTAGATTACTACAAAGTCGCAGTCCAGCACGTTAGCCATTATGCAACGGGGACTAAAGTAAAAATATGAATTGATCATATATCTTTTCTCCGTTGGGTACCAAGCGTAATGTAATGGTTACCGAGTTGGATCCTTGTTTATCCTGATTATTATTATTATCATCAAAACGTGCTAACACCACGAATTCAAACTCTATATCTCTATCTCCCTCTGTCTGTTTGTCTGTATGTTTGTCTGTCTGTTTGTCTGTCTGTCTCTGTCTGTCTGTCTGTCTCTCTCTCTCTCTATGTCGCCTTCCGTCCATAATGGTATCCAGTGTCCGCACAAATTTGCTTAATTTATTTTTTCTTGTCGGCCAAGACAGGTGTATCTATGTATATAGGAAAACGTTATTATTCTTGCTCATTCAACAAGTACCAATCAGATCCCATCATGTCTTGGTCATTTTACTTAAATGGTTTGCAAAATGGACGGTAAATAAGCTTTATAGCTGCTCTTGTAGAGGACTGCTTCCAGGTCTTGTTCAAAGTTTCATTTGTTACTGAGTTTATCTAGGCTTATATCAAACGTTGTAAATAAATATACCTTGTTTTTTTTCAACGATTGTAAACAATAGCAATAATCAAACTAATATATATATATATATATATATATATATATATATATATATGAATTTTTGATATTCTACCAATTTGACATGAATAGGTGTTATAACTCGAGAATCAAAACTAACACAGGAATAATAGGAACAATAGAATGATCACTAAGGATAGGGAAAGAGGTTTAATAAGCAAAGATACAAGGAGTACAGAGAAAGTAGCAAGTTCTCGGTTGAATTAAAAAGTCCCATGAATTCTCATTTTTTTTTTCTTTTTCCGAGGTTTCGTCCTATTTATAGGAAAAACAGACGTTTTCATTC
>CM042146.1:128773684-128776184 GCA_023376005.1 Doryteuthis pealeii
ATCAATCTCAAGTAAGGCTTGTTCCTTTTTTGTACCCCTTTCACATACTGCTTGTTCATGGAACAATGTGTACATTTTTTTATCTGTTGTGACAGGTTTACGTATTCTTTTAATACTACTGTTTAATTACAAAAATAATATCCTCTGAAATGTAAATGGTGTTTCAGAAAAATCAATATGATTTTATAATTTGATAACTTGAGCAATTCTCTATTGATCTTATTGGATTTTAATAGCATATGTAGAAACAACTTAAACTGCTTTTTTGTGTTTAAACGCCTTTTATCTTCCAGTGAATGGTATTCATATACCTTAAAAGTAAAAAAAAAAGTAAAACATCAAATTTTTAGTTGTTTCTTCATATGTTAAAATGTAGGATCATTCGAACGAGAATTTGTTAGATTATTAGATTATAAAACTATATCAATTTGAGAAAAAAAATTCCCTGTATATCGTGTATTATTTTAAAAGACGGTCTACCAGACGCCAATTAAACTTCCTTTTGCAGAGGACTTTTGATTTGACCTTAAACCCAAAACTGACACTTTATGCAATGAATTCGTTTTGAATTTTATTAAACTTGAACAATATTTTTCAAACATTTAACAGTTTTTATCAAAACAATTATATAAATTGTCAATTTGGAACTTATTGCTAATGTGCAACCTTGATTCTTTTGATTGAAATCTGGTTTTCTGTTTGCGGACATTTCTTATAGCAAAGTATATTGCTGCCATATGCGATAAGCAACAATAAACAAAAGAAAAATGGATTGCTGCATTTATGTATTGCATATCCATTACTACTAAAAAGCGAGTTCAATCCTTGTTGGACGCACCATAATTGCAACCTTGTGTTACATCCTACTCATTGCGAATGTGTTGGGTAAATACCTACTGTCTCATCATGTTGCATATTTTATACAATATATATTTAGAATGTGGGAATCTGATATGGTCTATTCTTGAGCGACATTTAATACGAGACTAGCTTGCTAACAATTACACCACGATATAATGCCCTGAACATAATAAAACAGTATGAAATTATTGCAAGATCTAATCATATTAAGTGCATTAAAAATTAAATACAACATTAAAATATTGTTATAATTACAATCAATGTATTTATTACAAAAGGATAAAATATCAGCATTGAATAACCCATGAGTTTATATGCCGTTAAATAAATAGATCAAACCAAACGCTGGCCTATCTATATATTAACACTGGTGTTCCTTAATCTTCTGACCGTTATCATCTTGCAACATTCTCTGGTTAAAAGTGAGACCGTTCAAATCGTCCAAGATGAAATGCAAAAATCTAAATCCTTATTATCTGGTTTAACTTTTCAAAGGAATTCTTATTTCTCGAGTGTCGTCACCTCAGCTAAATAATGGACCATTCCGTTTTTATCCTAAATAGAGAAAGGATATGCTACACAGAAAAACTATAATACGAAAGAGAGAAAGAGATTAGGAGAAAGATAGAGAGAGGGGTGAGAAATCGAAATCAATAACGCTAATCTGTTTCAATGGATGATGAAAAGAAGAAAAGAAAGAAAAAAAGGAGGGAGAGAGTTAAATCAAGATTATTATACTTTTTATCATATTGAACTATTTAGTAATAGCTCTTATGTAAACATATCAAACGTTGTAATAATCAAATTATCATACTGTGGTATATCTACAGGTGGTGCTTGTCATGACACATCTCTAAAAGGTTCCCAAGCGTCACCTGAGGAATGAAAGATTGCTAGCAGATTGCAGATGACGAGCGATAGAATCGTGTCTCAATTTATTACCGAACCGCTATGACTCTCTGCTTATCGTTTACCGACGGCGTTCATTCATTTTCGGCGCTGGACTCTCCGGCTCCGTTTAATTACTTTTGCCCGTTCTGTGTAAAAACTGTGCCGTTGTGTCTCGTGTTGCCATCCGTGAACACAATCGACGGCTGCAGTAGAGTTTCGTTATTATCAATGGAGGTTTTTATCCAAAGTGCAGTGTTCTCTTGCAATGCACTGCCGCTCCGAGTCGCACTTGACTGCATCCCTATTAATACGTCGCTGTTTGCTGGTCAGTCGGCGGAGAAGGTTTGGTTTCGTGTCTGATATCTGATATTAAACGCCTTTCAGATTGAGGGCACAGGGAACGGCGTAATTGTAATTGTGTTTACGCTGGCTTAATCGATAAGTATTCAAGCGGCCATCGGTGTGGGGATATGGGGAGGAGGGTCTGTGTTCGACGACAATAGAATATCCTGTTCAACTAAAGAATGAAAATGAACTCATCTGTGTATATTTATACGAGTGGATTGGTCACTATTGAACACACCCACAGACATACACACACACACACACACACACACACACACACACACATATATATATATATATATATATATATATATATATACACTCATACAGGATGGATATACGCACACAGATACAGAGTGAGATGAATAAATTGCCATCAATTGAAATTATTAATTTAGCGCAT
>CM042146.1:128781184-128863684 GCA_023376005.1 Doryteuthis pealeii
AGGTCATTTCATCTTGAATCACATAGATATGAATCATCAATTAAATGCCATAACATCACACGGCAATTAACACAGGAGACAATTATAAGAAATAGATATTCGTTTTAATTGTAAGCAGCTTTTAAAAGATTTTATCGGGTCTCTTTTTGGGACGATGGAGAAATTATTAATTCTTTTTCAGACGTCAATAGTTGCATCGTTAATTTCTTTTAAATATCACAATTCAAAAGAATTTCATCATATTTGACTCATTAGGTAACCAAAATGAAAGTCATTGTCTATATTTTACATCAGCCTTACCGATGGGACTTAAAATACGCTGACTTGATCCCCTGCAAGAAATACCTCCAAACAATGGGTGTTCTGGCTATAATAATGAACTGCATCTGATTGTGAGAATCCAATTTAAAAATCGGAAGTGTGTGGTGTAAACTTTCATTGCCATTACGCGTGGTCGTACCTGGTAGGACCAATGGGGGGGCGTGGTATATTGACTATTGTCGTATTGTAGGAAGCGCGTGGTGTTATGGTTAAAGTCATGGGAAATGGACGCATCGCCCCGAGTTCAAATCCTGGACCTGGTAATTGCATTTCATTTAGCACTAATATCCTTGGGAAAGGTATGAATCCTACTCTCCCTCTAGCTATGGGTAAATAGTAGGGCAGACTGGGCTCTTTAACCTTGGTTAAGCAACCGGTCTAGGAGAAGGAAAACTCAAAGCTGCTGAACTCCGCTTAAGAAATTGACCTTGTGTCGCATCCTGCTCGTGCGGAGGGGTTGGTAAATATATATTGACTATTGTCGTAGGAAATCTACCCTGATACTAAGTGGTCCCGTGACATGTAACACCTCTCTTAGGTCATTCCTTAGGCATGACGGGCGGTTGGAGGGGCCTCATCTGATCCATCGGCTAGTCCTGGCAAGTCCTAGCACCTCTATTCCTATCCCGATGTGTTCTTCAAATTGATCGTATAGCAAACACCCAGCTCATCTTGTCATATAGGTGATAGAAGTCGGTGGCGAAGTGTCAACCACAAATTTATTAATACATATGAAGTTGTTTCTTCTAATTTATTGATACACATGAAATTAATGAAAATCATTTCTACCACTTGTTTATGAATATGAAGTGTATGCAAAATATCATCATTATCATCATGTCACGCAATTAGCACGGATATCAATGACAATATCTCGACAAACTTCTCTATCATTCATCGACCCTGGGAGCTTCTCCACGCAGCAGCCAGCATCCTCACATAGTTGGTCAACGTAGGTCCTGGCTGGGTGGCCCACATTAGCATGCCCATGTGTTGGCTTCCACAGGAGAACGTCACTTATGAGCTCATCCTTGCTTCTCTAGAAGTGTTCTGCATGCCTACTCCATCTTACTCGGAGGGTTTGTGAGATGGGAGGCAAGTGGCCGTACAGCTGCTTCCTTGTGGGGTGGTTTCCACGACTTGTTCAAGACTGCACGTAGCATTCTTGTGCAGCTCTCATCTAGCTTATTCTCAAGGCGCTTTGTTAGGGTCCAAGTGGTGCAGCCATACAGCAGTACTGAAACTATCACAGCCTGGTGGAATTGTTGCTTTAGCTCGTCAGTGAGATCGGATTTCCATATGACTGATAATTTGTTTTTGGCCAACCATGCCTTTCCTATTCGTGTATTAACATCGCTTTCCGTGGATGAGATATTACTACCTAGGTATGTTAATTGTTCTACTGGTTTAAGAGGCTTACCGTCAAGTCTGAAGATGTTTCCTGTCTTTTTGAAACGCATGAACTCAGTTTAATCAGAGTTCACATAGAGGCCGATGTTCTTTGCTGCCTCCTCCAAGCTATGTAGTAGTGACTAAGCGTGTGCCGGTGTATCTGCAAGAAGTGCGAGGTCATCAGCATTGTCTGCATCTGTGACTGTTTGTGTGGAATATCGTCTGCTTCTTGCCTTTCTTAGAATGAAACCTTTTTCTTTTATGGTATGATGTTCGGAGTATATAGTCTAGGCATTTTATAAATATATATGGTGCTAATGTATCTCCTTGTAGGACTCCAGCGGCGATGTCAAAGAAATCTATATCGCCATCAGGTGAGCGTACCATTGTTTTAGTTGTTTACGGAGACCGAATGCTAGTAGTATTTGTTCCATTTTCTCTGTGTATGGAATCAAATGCCTTGGAGAAATCTACGAATAGCAGCGTTGCCTCTAGATTCTTTGTTCGAACCCCTTCTATGATCTTGATCCTAAAATATAATACAAAATATTTTCTACCAATATAGTGATACACATTGAGTTAATGAAAAATGTTTCTACCAGTTTATAAAACTAAACCAACAAATATTTACCAACAAACTATTCGCTTACAAATCAAATATACAAGATCAAACATAAAAATTATTTCTACCAATCTATCAAGTTAAACAAATAATATATATATATAAACAAGATTTGGCTTTAAATAACCCAAAAAGATCGGTATGCCGTTAAACACCAGCCAATGAACGACCTTGGAGTTGCCAAAGTGTACTTCAAGTTATCGGAATATTGCAAAACTTTTTACTCACTCTAGTATTTACACCAATTTCTTTTTCTGACAATGTTATCGAAATATTTTTTAAAAAGATAAACTCGTATTTTTGCTTGTATCTTTGTAACAATGTTTTCCAGATATTCCAAAACATTCGACTCATCTTAGGATTTTTGCAAATAGTTATTTACTAAGCTTAGCTTATCACAAGGCCAATAGTATGGAACGTCCAATGAGAAACGAACTCACTAATAATGGTCTGCAAATCTAGCTTGCTAACCATTACACCACGTGAGGTGATCTAGTATTTTCACCAATATTTCTTTTAAACAATGCAAAACTTTTGAACCAGCGTAATATTTTCACCAATATCTCGATGACAATGCAATCAGGCTATTGCAAAACGTTTGAATCAGCAAAATATTTTCAATATCCAATTATCAGAATATTGCAACATTTTTAAACCAACGTAGTATTTTCACCAAGCTCTCTTTGTGACAATATATCTTACCTTACCAATGTTTTTATTTTTTTATTATTCTGTGACTGTTGTTCAATTATTTTACAATTTCCAATGTTGTATTCCCATCAGCAAATAACTATACAATTTCATTTTTCTCTTTTGAGATTATGTCTTTCTTACGACCCTTGACAATCTTTATACATCGAAAATTGAAAAAGAAAATATCCCAATCTCCCTATTATACTGTCAATTTATTTACAACATAATGAACAACACTAGAGTTGTGTGATAATATCTTACACCGCCAAATAAGTTATTGCAAATATTTCTAATAAAAACTGATATCAAAATCTCAGATGCATAAGATATATTGCTGACATAAATAAAAGTTGATCCTGACAAGTGTATGAACATCGCTTTGTTGATAACTTTTTTATTGTGAAAATATTGACTTGAATAATAAAATGTGTTAAAGGTAAGGGGAAATGCACTTCAACATGTGCATCATGGTGATTATATATGTATATTCTTCTTCTTCTTCTTCTTCTTCTTCTTCTCTTCTTATTATTATTCATTATTATTATTATTATTCATTATTATTATTCTTTTGTCATTTTGTCCTTTCTTTTTCTTTTTTTCCAACGTGCACAAAAAACACAAAAGTGTTGACAATACCCACAAGAACAGTTTCCCTGTGTCCCCCAAAATTTGGAGACTTAAACCTTGGGATAACCCTCGTATATTTGATAGAGATGTCAGTAATATTTTTATTTTTTATAATTTTGACGACAATTTACCTATCGAACCCTATATAATCAAGGTGTGTCAAAAAAGTATCAAGATTATTTGTACTTTTTGACACACTTTGTATTCTAAAAAAAAATCCCTTTTTTCATTTTTTTCAGAATACAAGGTGTGTCAAAAAGTACCAAGTTTAAAGCAGTATTTAGCAAGATAGAAATGAAGAATCAATGGAACGTTATTTTTTTCAGAATACAAGGTGTGTCAAAAAGTACAAAAAATCTCGATACTTTTAACACACCTTATATATATATATATATATATATATATATATATATTATATATATATATATATATATGCCAACCCTCAGCCCGAGTAGGATATGACACAAGGTCAATTTATTGAGCGAAGTTTAATAAGTTTGAATTCAGAGTTTTTCTTCTCTTAGATTGGTTACATATATATATATATATATGTGTGTGTGGAGATAGGATGGATGTAGTAGAATCCGACAGTATGAGGTAGGTAGAAGGATGTTGAATAAGAAATGAAAACTCAAAACAAATCTAAGAGTTGAAACGTTTCGTCCGAATTCATACGGACATCATCGGTCAAATGATTTTTATTGAAAGCAAAATTTCGTGCAAGTTACCTGTGAATTTGTGAGGGGGGGGGTCATTTCTTGTTCACCATCCTTCTACCTACCTCATATATATATATATATATATATATATATATATATATATATATATAATATATATATATATATATACGTGTGTGTGTGTGGTGCGTGGTACTCAGAAATGTACATTTCTCATATGTATACACTTGTATCACTCCTTATATGAAGTTGAATAAAATTATTCTTCTAAACAAAATCCTTAATGGCTCCTATATTCTTGAACAATATAAATAGTTATTGTGCCAATTCAAATGACCAATATTGTCCCAAGAATTATCACTGGTCTATTAGAACATGAAGAAATCCTGTTTTTATAGACAATGATTTTTAGCAGAAGTTTCGAAATCGATCATCTACATTGTTAACTATTTCAAATAGCAATATGAGTTCGCCCCTTTTAGTGAACATGAACGAGATTAGTTGGCTTGTCGTTTCATCTGTTTAATGGCATATCAACCCTTGTGGGCTGTTTAATACCAAATCGTTTTTGTGTATATATTATTTCTAAGCAAATAGTTTACATTTGTTTAATTTTTTAAATTGGTAGAAATTATTTTAATTTTTTTCATTTGTATTAGATGACTGGTAGAATTGATAAACAGATTTTTGACCTTCAGCCCTCGCCCTTTAGCACCAATGTGATATAAATAGGTTTAGTGTGTGACAAAATATCAATTTGAAAAATACGGTCGGGACAATTATATAGATGACCAGTCGCTTGCTTTGATTAAGCCTCTCCGACCACACGTCTAGCCTAAGTAACGTCCAATGTAGTGTGTCCCAAGTAATTTGACCACTTGTTGCTGATCAAGGAATGCTCAACCACCAGAATCCCGTCCGCATGCATAATGCGTCGCCACACACGGCAAACAGATGGTTCATTGGAGATGGAAGGTTCTTATCTCTCTTCAGGGGTACAGTCGGTATATTCTACACCCATAACCGACAGACTTGTCACTTGTTTACACTGAAAAATCACGCACAAGTATAGAAAAAGATACAAAGAAAATTTGGTACTGCCGTTGTGGGAAATTTATTGGTGAAATGTTAATTCAATTGTTTCTTAATTAGTGGCTCATTCTTATCGCCTTCTTTAAAACTGAGCTTTTTTCTTTCTTTTAGAAGTCCGTCACAGACATCACTCCATGTCTTCAACAACCCTCTGTGGCTTGTAAGTCCAATTCTGGACTTGCTGATGCGGTCACACATATTGCAGGGGAATATGATATTGAGATGCTTAGCTCTGTGCGGCAGGCGTCTCACCAACCCTGTCTGTTGGAGACTAGATCTTCCACACTTGAAGGTGTAATGGTACATTTCTTCAGCGTTGCCTTAATATAGTATTTGAACCGCTTTTGGGGTCCTGTCCTCCGCATGCCATCTGTAAAAATAGGCTACAGTTAGTAAATTAAACTAGGCTGAAACAACCACATCCAATTTATACATTAACATATACATCGATACAAGTTTAAAACCTGTCGAGGCTGTTTATGTTTTAATCCATACTAATTTAGCGCTTCTTATAATGACCCTCCCCAGTTGAAAATCTCTATTTAAGTGCACGTCGATGATCGGTGGAAAATGAATTGTCTTGTCTTACTTTAACACGTGTGTTAGCCGCTCGCAGCAACATTTAAGAAAAGTAGGATTGGTCCATGGGAATTTTTTGAATAAAAAATGGTCCATAAGCCGAAAAAGGTTGTGAAGCACTGCCCTAAACCATGGGTAAATAGTAGGACAGATTGAGTTCTTTAGTTTTGTCCGGTAACCTTTTGCTATACGAGAAAGAAAACTGAAATCAAACCAGCTGTACTTTGCATAAGAATGCAACCTTGTATGGCTTTCTGTCCGTGGTGTTGTTAATGATAAACATACAGGAATGCTTCGTCAAATAGTAGGTATTCACCATATATGTTCATCACGGACAGGATGTGACACAAGGTCATAATATGGAGTATCCAGTGAGGATCAAACTCGCTATTCAGAAGTTACGAATCTGTGAAACTACCTTGCTAACCATTACACCACGATACTTTGGGAAATCTTAAGCACAACAGAACCGCCGTCTAATAATATTCTGATTGATTTAGTGATTTTAATGACATCTTAACCTGTCTAGAATTACTTCATGTTAGGGAATCGCGTTCATCGTACGTTTATATTTACATTGTATATTTATTATACGATTATATGTACATCTGTAGCCTCCAAGCAATAACTTATACGCAATCATATTATTTCAAGTAATTATTTCTACTAGCAAATATATGCACCCTCCGGGTGCAAGTATTTAAGTTATAATGTAATGAAATATCATATTAAATTAGAAACGCTAATGAAACTAAATAAGAATGCAGATAAAAAGATTTGAAACAGAGGGGATATGATTGAAAAATAGAACCACTGAAATTTACTCTTCCCTCACTTTCGTCTTTCATTGTTATTTTTTCTAATTTAAGTATTTAGAGGAAGTAAAGAATAAAATAACAGTTATTTTTTCTTGTTAATGGATTTCATTTAAGATTCATTGAAGAGATTTTTGCTTATATTCATTAAAATAAAACCAAACAGTTAGAAACCTATAATACTAAGCATATATTTATTAAAATTACATTTTTAATATCAATATGCAAATTAGCCTTTCCGTTCACACTGTAAACCGCTATTTTGTTGTATATATAAATACAATTGCATGTTATTAGTATGTAGATATTGTCAACAGTATACATAATGTAAAACAATTTTATTAATAATTAAGGTTAAAATAAGGATAAATTCATGGTGAATGTGATGTCAATTACTAAGGGAATTGTGATTTGAGTAGTGATTTAGTTTCGGTTACAGACAGAAAAACACACAATCTCCATTATAATAAGATTTGATGATCATTTCTTAGCACACAATTATATGGTTTCACGTATTCTTATCTAAATGTAATAATTTTCAAATAAATCTATTTGACTCTAGATGTGACTATAAGATCTACTACTAGATCGGGTTAGATTGGACCCGGGAGTAACAGGCATCAAATAGTACTCCATGCCCACCATAGAACAGTAGCCTCACCATCAGATGCTGTTGAGTGTCATACGAATATTATTTCAAATAATTATTTTACTTATATTTTACTTTTTTTGCGGCTTATATTTTGATTCCTGATTTTCATGCCGTGTTCGTTGAGATTTAATCTAAGAAGATAATCGACCTCATTTATTTGATTGAAACTAGATGAGTTATAAAAGGGTGATGAGAAAATCATTAGTAACAGTAGTAGTAGTAGTGGTGGTGTTAGTTGTAGCATTGCTGTTTGCCGTTGTAGATTGAGTAGATGTAACAATTGAAGCAACAATGATTGCTGATATGTTGTGTGTTCTTTAAGATGATGTTACTCTTGTTTAGTTCGGTTCAAGTTGCCGACATTGTTTTTTTTTTCGAGTAGTGTCTCAAGTAGCAAGATACTTACCAACAAAAGTTTACACGACTTTCTACGCTTCTCTCTCTCTCTCTCTCTCTCTCTCTCTCTCTCTCTCTCTCTCTCTCTCTCTCTCTCTCTCTGTATTTTATTTTGTTGGTCTCTCTCCCCTCTCTCTCTATATATATAATATATATATATATATATGTGTGTGTGTGTGTGTGTGTGTGTGTGTGTGAGAGAGAGAGAGAGAGAGAGAGAGAGAGAGAGAGATGAACAAACGTGATCAGAGAAATAGTAATATTTCTTTTGTGTTATTCGGTTTTGGATTGTTCTCAACAACTTTTGACCTTAGGGCATCGTCAAGAAAAGTTTTTAGAAAGTTTTTTTTAAAGGTCGATACGCAATAAGAGCCGCGACGACAAATGAACTGGTGACGTTGCATATCCAATCGTTGAATAAATATTATTTTCTTCTATCCAAGTGTCTTCAACTAACCAATATATAACCTTTGCTATTGTTGACACAGGGCCCTCCATTTGAGATACAAGCGTTAATCAAGGGGGAAGTGTGTTACTAATTAAATCATATTAACAGCACGCAAACCACTTACTATGTTTCTCGACACACATCTCTCTCTCTCTCTCTCTCTCTCTCTCTCTCTCTCTCTCTCTCTCTCTCTCTCTCATTACTCCTGGAGGTCTTCCACTCGGCATCGGGTATTCGTACAGAGCTGGTTGATGTAGGTTTTTTCTAATCGACCTGCACTGATATCCATGTGTAGGTGCCCGCATGAGAACGTCACTTATGAGTTGGTCTTTGCTAATCCAATAATGTCCAGCATTTTTCGTTCATCTTACTTGGATAGTTTGCGTGATAGGTGGCAAGTGGCACTGCAGGTGCTTTTTATGGGGTAAAATATTTGTTCAAGACAGTACAGAGAAGCATTATATATATATATATATATATATATATATATGAGGGTGCGTGTATGTATATATATATATATATGTGCGTGTGTGTGTGTCTGTCTGTCTGTCTGTCTGTCTGTATCTGTGCGTCTGTGTGTCTGTGTGTAGGCAAGAAATAAGGTAGAAATTCGCATTGAAAAATTTTGCAGACAAGAAAGCAAAATTTTAAAATTTCAAATTACGTCCTTTCAAACAAAACACTGACGTATATTTCCTCGTCATATTTCTCGTTTGGAAAGAAACCAAAACAAACACATTATATTCATTACCCTGAAGAAGATTAGTAACATGTACTAGATTCATATTTATTACAAATAAGTTTTTTAACTGTGGATCCATTAATCGAAACACTCAGTAGATAGAAAACAAGTATCAATAAATCATCCCAAAATGTTCTTATTTTTCAATCTTACTAATTTTTAAACACACACACACACAATAACACACACACACACACATATATATATATATATATATATATATATATATTTTGAGGATATGTGCTTAATTGAAGTCATACCTAATTTTGAAAATTGATTAGTTAATAATTAATGAATATAGGCGGGCATATATGTTCATGTCCATGCTATCTAACTCAAATATAACCGCTCTATCAAATATATTGCGCACTATCTGGTTAGAAAAATAGCATCCATATTATCTACAATATATATATATATATATATATATATATATATATATATATATATATATATATATATATATATATATATATATATATATATATATATATATATGTGTGTGTTTGTGTGTGTGTGTGTGTGTGTGCGTGCTGAATTCGACGTCTTCACAGAAGAATCCCACAAAAAGCGGCCGTGGGCACACATTCACCATTTAGGCCAACTTCCTCGCTGTATGCCCTGTCGTATTTGTGACATGTAAAATAACTGTCTTTGCCGTTGACCCCACTCCCCCCGTGCACATATGGCTTCTTGGCTTCTTAGATTTCTTACAGAATATTTTGTCATAGAATTGACATTAATTTTATTTAGGTTGCTGCGGAAGGATCTGTAGATCACCACCCAATTCTTTGTTGTCATATGACTTGCAAGTCCAGTTTGAGACAAACACGCCCTACCGCAGATGTAACCTAATATGTTCTGGTTAAAAAGTGTCCGAAACCGTGTGAAGATGGAATGTTCAATTCTTCTCAATTCGTCACTACCATAGTAGATCACTTTTCTTCTAAACTGATTGATTTTGCATCATCTACTGATAGTTTTCAACATCTATACTAATACCCTCAGATTATTTCTTTGGACATTCTTTTTATAAACATTTCTGCAAAGGAAAACATTCTCATGAATCCTCAAGGAATTTGAATAGTTGAAATTATTTTAAAAAGCTTCTTTTTTTGTTTAAAAAGCTTCGTACGCCCATTCTTGCTGCAGAAAATTAAAAATTCATTTTGAATTTAGAAAGCTTCACATTTTTATTTTAGGAAAAAGCTTTGTAGAAATATATTTTATGCGAATTTGTTAAACAATCTCTTCATTTAATAAAAAAAGAAATGAAATATACTCATATTGTGCTGTGATTCCGTCCACCAGGGCAACATATGTTATCCCTTCTAATATATATATATATATATATATATATATATATATATATATATATATATATATATATATATTATAAGGGTCACCGTATGTTGCCCTGGTGGAAGGAATCAATGTCCAATATAAGTCTATTTTATTTAGTTTCTTTATTAACAAACTTTTAAAAAAAGCTTAATACATGTTTGGAATTGGTCATATGTTTAACTTCATGTTTACAAATTTATTTAGCATTTTTCCAAACTAATGGTTGATATTGTTCCCTTTTATTTGCTACTACGATGACAGCAGGAGGATTTTTTAAATTAAGGTTCAAGCTGAAACACTTCGTGACAATGTTCTACTAGAAATAATACAATCCTGGGATCTTTGGGCTAGAAAGAAAACGATTAACCTTTTATAAAATAAATTGTTAGGAGTGTACTTATTTATGGGTAATACGCTGTACAAATCAGTACAAATGGGCTTTGTATAAAATCATATCAATCGTCGAACAATGTATTGTGGACTTTTAGATATGGGAACATGATCGCATGCATATGATCGTTTACAGGGCGAATATACAATTTATTGTTCCTCTGTGAAATCTTAGAAAATTTTATTAGAATATCTACTACCTGGAAGCATGCATATATATATATATATATATATATATATATATATATATATGTGTGTGTGTGTGTGTGTGTGTGTGTGTGTTTGTATATATGTATGTGTGTATGTATATATGTATTATGAATGAATTTTTATAGGCTAACAACTGTAATCTGTATGTAAATCAAACATTCTTACCATGTATATACCAAGGTGTATATATATATGTATATATTTATATAAATATATGTACTGGGTTAGCTCAGTCGGTAGAGCGTTCGGCTAGAAACCACAAGGTTCCTAGTTCGATACCGGTCCTCGCCAACTCATCGTATGAGTAGCACAGGATCTGTGCGGTAAAGTAAGGAGCTGATAGTAGGTGTGGCGCTCTACCTCAGATGCTAAAACAATCTCCTTGGTCTAGCGTTATTGAAAAGGAGATAGACTCCCTCGCTGACTGGCTGATACCGACTTTAGGCCGCCCCGTCGACTTTACTTTTTTTTAATACATAGACAGATAGATATATAGATATATTGAAACTGTATCTGCAACTAAAAATAAAATCACACACACACACATACACACACACACACTCACACACACACACACACACACACACATATATATATATATATATATATATACGCAAAATCGTTTTATATATATATATATATATATATATATATATATATATATATATAACGATTTTGCGTATATACATATAAATATCAGTGCATGTGCATATTTCAACATACACGGAGTATATTATATATAAATATATGAAGACATTGATTTATCATAAATAAATTTATTTCGGCTACTTTTACCCCTTCAAGTCTGATTTCTTAATAGAACATGCAAGAATTACAAATTAGGTTTCTTTATATATGTTAAATATGTCAAATATTGTCTGTGGTTATATAATCGAATTACTTATCTAAGCAATATTTTTTTAAATCGCTGGTGTGGGCGTGTCTGTGAGATGGTGTTTTAAAGAAATAGATGCTAAAAGGAAATTTAAAAGCAAAATCGTTGATAGGAGAAAAAGATAATTACATTGACCTTAAACGTAAATCGATGTCATTATGAAATCAAACTTAAAGTGGCGAAATTAGCTGAAATAAATTTATTTCTGATAAATTGAGATTATGGGGGCGGATCGTGTAATGGTTACCGTCGTAGGAAATGAACACGATGGGACGAGTTCAAATCCTGGACGAGGGTGTGTGCATTTCACATAGCGCTAATACCCTAAGAAAAGTTATGAAACCCATTATTCTCCCTCTATCTATGGGAAATAGCAGTCAGTCAATGAGATGGATAACTCCGAATTCTACCCTATTAAACATCTGTCGTTTCGCTTCCTCAGCAGCTATGCACATGGGTGCCTATTTTTGTTCCCAGGCCGCCCGAAAAATAGTAGGTGGTTTCCCTCCTTTTTGTTACGTAACCTTTCTTTATGTTCCGTGGGACACCTAGTAATGTTTTTTGGGAGAATTGGGACGGAAACTATATTCTCTCTTCGTATGTTGTGTAATTATATGTTATATTCTATTAATTGTTTTTTTGCCAACTGAATATTCTGTGTTGGGTTACCCACTTTTTGGATAACCTAATGCCTTATAAAAGTAGGGTTGTTAGCTATGAATACCCCGCTAATTCTTATGTAGGTAAGTAGTTTATATAAGTATCAATATGAAGATATAACTATATATACTACTATAAATATGCGTGTAACATTGCTATGGTTAATATTTGATGAAGATGTAAAAAATAAATAAGATATCGATGCAGTCTTCACTAAAAAAAAAAAACTTAAAAAAGAACAATGCACTTACTGACCTAAAATCTTGGATGATAAAGGTAAAGTCTATATATTGTCTCGTCTATTTTATCTTGATTGAAAACAATAGAGCTATAATGAGCGACTTGATAGGCCACTACTTCTTGCCTTCTTCATAGACAATCAATCTTAAGCACGCGTTCTCATTAAAACACACTTCAGATAAGTGGTTACTTGGGTAATGCTGAACTTCCAAGTGTCACCCCTCCACACACACAATGTTAGTGAAATACGAGCAGTGTCTTTTAGATTATTCATTTATTGATAGTGACATGATTCAACTGTCAGAAATCACTTGCAAGGCTTAAATAGCTAGAAGGTTGTTATCATACACCAAAAAAGGGTGTAGATGATCGCCTTATCAGAAATTTTATTGAATTGGGATCATACGTTTGGGGTTTTTCGCTGTTATATACTGAAACATAGAAAGTTTCGGTATATTAGTCCATCCAAATAAAGGATCAAGCTAACAATAAAGTACTTCGCAAAAGGCTAAGAATTGCTGTGTGAAGTAGACGGTTCTTGTAATGTCTGTCAAAAAAAAGCAGTACACAAGTAGTATCGGAGCAGTTCATTTAATCTCTAAGAAAAGACACGATAGGTTAGTTTACAACATTAACATTATACCTGTTCATCCAATTGATCCTACCGCAAAAAATATTCCGGTAGGCGATCCTGAAGCTAATGTCCCCCTAAGCACACAATAACTTTCGGTACACGCCCACACAAAAGAAATTGCTACAGCAATTGATCTTTTAAGCTGGAATTGATCAATGAGAAAAGACGTAAGTCACTCCTTCCTTGTCACAATGAGATAAAAGAGGAAAAATGGTTGCTTCTCTTTTCTTCCTGGATCTAACACTTAGAAGGATGAATGTTCATAAAGAACACCATTGATAGTTCTATAGTCTCTTGTGCCCCTCCACCTTGTCCTCAGTCAGTTAGCGTCTTCTCTCGTTATTTCTCGCTTTAACCTAAGCAAAAACAACAAAACCACATTTGTTTGTTTATGATTATTTCATCGATGACTTACACATATTGCTGGCAGTACTCATCTGAGGCCAGAGATTGAAACTAGATACCCACGCTCTCCACGGATTCTCTGCTGGTAGAATATATTTAATCTACTTCTAAACTACTGGGACTCGTCGGTCACCTGACTGAAATATCCAATCAGATACAAGTTCTTAAATTAAGGTACATATATTTGTTAACGTATATTTAAGAAAGGTTACTTTTGCAAATAAAAACAAAACAATTAATGTAGTAGATGATTAGTTGACTGTTTAACGGCATGTCAACCTATCTAGGGTTAATTTATGACTTGGGATTAGGAATTGCATACATTCTCTATTGATTTCTATATTTTTGTTTAATTGATTCCTAGGCTTTTTTTGCACACGGTTATATTTATCCAATATTTACGGTTAAATGGCTTTAAGTATTTTTTTATTTTTATTTGTTACAAATAATTCATTTCTATTTAATCATTTGGAGGCACAAAATTAAATGACTAATAATGATTTTTAATAATCGATTATACTTTCAAGTAACTATAGTAATATAATAAGTTACAGTTAGATGGCATAAATTATTCCATTTGAATACAAATTGTTTTTAAAACTGATCTGGAATCCCCGTGGTGTAGCTGGTAACGTGCTGGACTTTGACATCTTAGTAATTGAATTCGAACTCCAGTCAGTTACTTTCAGACTAACCTTAGGAAAGGTATGAACCCTTTAATCCCCACAGCTATACGTTAAATAGCACCACTACTGTTCTTCAGCATGAATGTCTTTTGCGTTGAATAACCAACGAATCTTGATATGCCATTAAATAAGAAATCTTACCAATATCTATTTGATTCAAAGATGGATATCTAACAGGTACGATCACTCCGGGTCTCTGTGGACCTGGGAGTAATGGCAATCTATACTCCCTCAAATTTCCAGAACTATCAGTATCAGATGCTTATTATTTTCATAACCAGGGCACCATTTTTTATGTATAGTGGCTTACACATACTCAGGGGATACAGTCAGCGTATTCTAAAATACACCGAGAGAATGATTAAAGAATAAAATGGTTATCGGCGTTGGAAATGAACTTGGCTTCCTGAGTTCAAATCCTGGAAAGACTATTTACTTTTCACACACCGCCAATACCCTTGGAGGAAAACTGTAGCTAACTATTCTCCCTACAGCTATGGGTAAATAATAGGGTGAACAGAGTTTTTTAATCTTGGTTAGGCAACTATTCTATGAGAAAAAAACTGAATTAGAATATGTTAAGCTTTGATCACATTTCACATACTGCTCTTTGCGGAGGAGTTGGTAAATAACTGAAATAATTCCATAACTGACTCAGAATCACAACAAAACTCCCAATAACTGTTCGTCCGATTATCAAATTTCAGTGTAATATGTCATCTCTTTCAATGTGACGATGTTAAGAGAAATAAAATTCTTAATAAGGGAATGTATAAATCAATTTATCCCACCAATAAAAAAACGCATAAAAGTTGCAAATACCTTTTTCTGCCACCCCTGCGAATACATCAGTATTTAAAAGGCTGTAATACAGTGTGAGACTAAGACATTCTTTCTTAATGCTCAAATCGAATCATTGACATTCCCTGAGGTCTGAAGTCTCGAAGATTTATTTCGATATTTATTCCAGCGACAGTGTCCAACCAATTTAGTTTCAAAACTCTAACGCTAATGGTGGCAATATATTTTTGAAACGGTCTCAGTAGATTCTTTTTTCTTCTTCTTCTTCATGACCACCCCCTTCAAGGGACGCAGCTCTTACTGTTATGTGTCACATTTTATTTCAATTCATATTTTATGTACACTTTAAAGTTATAGTTAATATAAAGAGAAAAAAAATGAATTTCTTTTTTTTTAAATAAAGTAAATTTTACGTTTTCAGATGATATTAATGTCGACAGTTGAAATATTTGTGCGACTGTTTTAACTCGTCTCTAATGTTGGTCGTAGGGACATTGAAGAAATTCGCTATTTTCTTTTTTTAAAGATTGATGGTTGATATCCAAAAGCATTCAATACTGTTGGGCATTTTTCTTCACTAAAGTTATGGTTCAAAGTACACAAATCATTGAAAGTCAATAAACAATAATATGTTGCAATCCAAAAAAGTTAGTACTCCCTTTGTCTATATTCAGGGGGGGGGGGCATTTGTGGTGTACTGGTTATCCTCCTAGGAACAGACACAGCGATCCTAGTTCAAATCCTGAACGAGGCTGTTTGCATTTCACATAATGCTAATACCCATGGGAAAAGCATCTATCAAACTATTCTCTCTTCCAGCTAGGGATAAATAGTAGGGGAGACTTAGCCATTGGTGATTAAAAATAGAAAAAAATAGTCAGTCTTTCTTTCTTACTGGACCACCCACGCTGGCATGATAAAGGAATAAAACCTAATTCCTGAATTGAAAAATACTTAAGTTTTCCCTTGCTGTTTTCCCCTGTCCGCGTTTGTGCATTCCGACTTAAGCCTAAGCGACCACCTTACAAAACTGTTCTTGCTAGTGACTACGCTAAAAGCAGCGATAAACCTGTTCAATTAATTAGGGGATCACTTAAACAATAGCAACTTACTGTAAGCAACCTGTAAAAGACTTGATTTGGCGTTAAATAACCCGAAAAAGGTTGATTTGCCATAATACAAAACAAACCAAATCGACACCATTAAGGTCAATTTTGTGTTTTATTCAGTAAGTTTTTACTTCTAGTTTAAACCTATTATATCGTTAAATATAGCTCATAAAACTTTCTTTTGTCCATAATGATATTTTTCTATCCCCTCACTCTGCAAAGCTATATTTGTCATCCGATAACATCATTGTATTAAAAAATGGCCTCAATGGTGTCGTGGACTGGTAATGTCGAAATTGTTTTGATTTGTAAAGAGTAGATTTTAATCCTGAATACATTTAATGTTCCATTTATTTATTTAGCTTAGAAACTGACCTTGTGTCACATCCTGACCGTAAACAAAACATGTCTTAAAAGATACGCAGGAAAACAACGACATAATCATCAAAAATGCCGACAAAGGAAGTGTAATAGTTTTCTTATAATAAAATATATTACAAATCAAATATCCAGAATATAATAAGAATGAAACCACATATAAGACAATAGATACACATATAAACAAGAACATCATGTCAAAAATGTACAAATTCGGAACAACACAAATACTAACTAGTAACATTACCCAAAAAACTAGCAATTTTATTACCGACAATCAGCACTTCACAAATTAGAGGAAATTAAAACAGCAATTCAAACATAAAAAATCAGAATAGTAACCCAAATGCAAACGACCTCAAATTCATTGGAGTAGACGAACATGTTTTACCAATAGAATTAATAAATCAATAGATATTCTACAACAAAAGTTAAAATATGATACTTTTTTCTTCTATAAAAAGTGACATTCACTTATCGAAGGTTGACCTCGGATTTTAAATCGACATTTCTAATGTCATGAGTTATTTGCTGTCAAATAGTGCGTATAATATTTGTGTCACCCTCTCGAAGAAGTTCAATAGTCCAGTAAGCTGCCTGTCGACTGAGGTATTAGAACAGCAGGGTTTTTTTTTCTGGAAGTTTACCAGTTCCGCATCAATCATTCAAAAATAGTAGCGAGAAATTCGTTTATACAAACCAGAAATGCTGATAAAATATGCATTTAACGATATTGTGTTTATAGTCCAAGTGTTTGTAGGACATTTGGTCAGCAAACATCATTCATCAATCGGAAAACATAGCAAACAGTTTGGACATCGTGGAAATAAATAAATAAAATATGTCAGCTTAACGAAGGCTCAGGAACCTGGAAGAAAGTTAATCTGATTGTCATATGCACACTTAATATTGGGAAGCCCCATTGGTAGGGGTTAGAATATGATGACTATATATTCGCTGCAGAGAGATGGGACCCTACCCCAACACCCACACTGCGTCCCATTTTGGCCACGTGGGACACGAAATGAATACCGGTTCTACACAGAGCTATGTATTTATGTATAGTGTCTGTTGTGTAATGCTTACCGACGTGGGAAATGGAAATGCTGAACCGATTTCAATTCCTTGACGAGGTTGTTTGTTTGCCGTACCACGCTAATACCCCCTTGGAAAAAAGTATCTATCGAACTATTCTCCCTCCAGCTATGGTTACAAAGTAGAGTAGACTTAGCACTTTAATTTTTGGTCAAACAACCATTCTAGGAGAAGGAAAACATTGAATTGAAACCTGTCAAACTTCGGTTGAAAATTGTCCTTGTGTTGCATGCAGGTCGAGCGGAGGGGCTAGTATATATATATATATATATATATATATATATATATATATATATATATATATATATATATATATATATATATATATACTAAATCTACTGCAAGAGTATGATGTGACACATGATCAATTTCTTAAGCGGAGCTTAATAGATTTGAATTTAGAGATTTCCTTCTCCTAGACTGGTTGCCAAAATAACTTTAAAGACCCTATTCTTTGTTATTTACCCATTGTTTGAAAGGGAATAGTTGGATGAATAGCTTTCCCGAGGGTATTAGCTCTATGGGAAATGAAAACAGACTTGTCCAGGATTTGAACTCGGTTCACTGAATCCACTTCTTATGACGTTAACTATTACACCGCACACTGGCAACACAGAGCTATAGAACTTAAGAATCATTCGGTTGTGAGACTCCACTTCTATATCTTTGTATATTGGTATTATTATTCTAAAGAATATAACCATCACTATAATTGTTGAATGATACCATAGTATACTATAATCTTTGAAAGGTAATGTAGAGATTATTCTGACAACGTTCGTATAAGCAACTGCTTATATCTTCATATATCAAACATGTAGAAATATCTACATCAAACCAATGCAAAAGAGACTTTGCAAATCACCTAATTAAACGGAATTTTTCAAGCGGAAACTATAAAAGAAAAAGTTAATAACATTTTTCCGGACATCACTGAAAGAAAGGAAGAAGGAAAAGGAAAAGAGAAATAAACTAAGAAATTGTCGTCTTGGTGAACGTAGAAGAAAATAGAATATCAACTCCGAGTGAAAAACTCATCCAACAATGGAGATTTTCAATAATGGTGATGCGAAAAACATCTTTACATCAAATGATCGAGAACTAACAACGTTGCAATTCTAATGATACTCTTATGTTGTTCCCTGAAATAATTTTATCAGTATTTATTCAATGCATTCATTTCATACTTGGTTTTATTTTTCATTCTTTCTCGTTTTAGTTCTTATTGTTGGTGGATACAGTTTCGTCCCCAGAGAAAAAGGGAATACGATCCGAATGGGAAATAATAAAGATGTTAACAAGCCTCTTACTTTCAGTTTTGCTTAAAAAGAATAATCGATTTGATAACAGATTTCGATATACATATGATCTTTTTATTTCTTTGTTTAATTTCTGAGGCATTGTCAAAAACTATTGAGGTTGGCGTCTAGTCGTTGGTTCGATCTTTATCGTAGTGCAAACTACAAAAACATTTGAATGAATAAATAATAGAATTATATATATATATATATATATATATATATATATATATATATATATATATATATATATAAGCTGTGTCAAAAAAGTATCGAGATTTTTTGTACTTTTTGACATACCTTGTATTCTGAAAAAAATTAACGTTCCTTTCATTCGTCGTTTCTATCTTGGTAAATACAGCTTCAATTTCGATACTTTTATGACACACCTTATATATATATATATATATATATATATATATATATATATAGTGACTGCTACTTGTTTGTTGTAGAAGAATGCTATCCCCTCGATTTGCCAGGAGTACCCATGTGAGTGCGTGTGACAACCCCAGACATGTATATCTTGCAAAATGATTTTGTTGAATTTTCCGTTGAACGTTCTTCCGTGCGTTCTCATATGACTTGTCAAATCTGTTGTAGAACATTATACTTTGTCACAGAATTGACGCGAGTTACTTCTTGTAGGTTGCTGCTGATGAGCGCAGGTAATTTAGGAAATCGAATATTAAAATGACTTCATTCGCCATTAAATAACCGGAAATAAAACCCGAAAACAAAACAACCAATCTATTTGTTTCTGTTTCTATCAATTATTTTCTGCAGTTCTCTCTCTCTCTCTCTCTCTCTCTCTCTCTCTCTCTCTCTCTCTCTCTCTCTGTATGTATGTATGTATGTATGTATGTGTGTTTCTCTTTCTGTCTCATCTATCTATTCGTGTTGTTATGGAGATATTTATTAACAATGAAATATTTAATAATGCAGCTAAAACACAGAAACTTAAATTCATCTTCGTTTGCAGTGTATTCTGTCATAATAACACAAGTTGCCCTAACGTTTCACAATCAGATGAAACATGTATTATCGTTATTACAACCGAATATGTAAACATTAAAATGAACGCTTCAACCGCTTCCTTCCCAAGATTAATTTGCCATTTAATAAAGAAACAAAACCGCAACAGTTACATCCCTTTCAATTCGGGTTGTATAATACGTCAACTACACCTCTTCACAGGGGTAAGACTCACAAATGTTGGCAGAGGTGAAATCCTGGTTGCTAAGCAGTCCATGACATGCAACACTCCACTTTGGCTCTAACTTAGGCTAGACGAGAATGGAGAGCCCCCCCTCTCCTCCGGATAAATTGACTGGGCACCTCAAACTTTTGCACCAATATGTTTGTCCCAAACGTAATATTTTCATGGCAAACCAAACAATCTTTTTTATCATATACGAGTACAAAATAAAAAAACACCCCGGGCGATGTAAAAATAGATTTTTGAAACATATTGCCTGAGGGGTGGGAGTAAAAAATTCAATGTCAGCGAGTTTGTACCCTAAGTAAGTAAAATCATCAAATTCATTAAAGGATTAAAAAATAAAACAATTTGAAATGTAAACTTTAAATATGTATTAAAATAAAACAAACTATATAGAGATAGATAATAACAGGTATGTATCTATTAAACCTTTTTTTTAAACAATGAGGACTGTCTAATGTTGCATGCTCAAATTTTTAGTGTTTTATTCTATGCTATGACGATTTTAGGTAGTGTGACGTAAGCAGTGACGTAGTTTTTGTTACAGACAAAAACTGGAAGCGAATCTCCATTATTAATAGATGTTCTAGAAGATGATGATTGAGCGTGTTAGTTTCCTGTGAATGACGTTAAACTGTATCTAGTAATGTGGTTCTAATTCTGCGTTTCTGGTGAGTGTAGGTTAGCCCTTCATTGCAATTACTCCGAGATCCACTGACCCGAAGTGGTAGTACCTGTTAGGGTCTCACATATGGGTTAATTAGATTAGAAAATGAGTTTAACAAATTTTAATAACCAACAAGAATGAATAAAACAATTAAGTATTTGGTACAAAGGTTGAAATGCCGCCACGAGCGAGTTCGATCCATACCTACGACCACATGTCACATCCTACCTGTCTCAAACGGGCTGGATAAACACCTATCCTTGGGAAAGGTATGAACCCCTCAACGCTCCATCTATTGGTTAAATAGTACCACCACTATCGATATATAGAGTCTATGAGGTATGTCAAGACTGGTGTCACAAAATATTTATTTCAAATAAAAGCTAAAAACTACAAGTCATCCCCTCCAAAGTAATCCCCATGGAGTCTAATGCAATTTCCCATCCTTCTCTGACCCGCTTGAAGGATTCTTCTGGGATTTTTCGTAGCTTTGTCGTCACGGCCTTTTTGATGTAGTGCACATCCTCAAAACGAGTTCCCTTATTGATCCCCTAGAGCTTGGGGAAGAGGAAAAAACACATGGAGCCAGGCCAGGCGAGTAGGGAGGTTGCTCCAGCATAGTGATGGCATTCTGGGTCATGAACTCTCGTATACTCAGGGCAGTGTGGGCAGCTGCGTTGTGATGATGAAGCACCAACGTGTTTTCCTGCCACATCTCTCGTCTCTTCTCGCGCACTGAACGAAGCAAAGGGCGCAGTATCTCTTTATAGACATGCTGATTTATCGTCTGACCCTGTGACAAGAACTCGCAGTGAACGGTGCTCCTCACATCGAAGAATGCGATCAACTTGGAACTTTTCTGACCTCGTATATCTCATTAAAACTAAGAAACCATAACAAGCAAATATGCAAGTCTTAAAACCAACCAATCAGCCAACTGAACCGTTATTTCATCCGCAATAATGGCTTGAATGTGCAGACTGGAATTTGTTTTTAATACAAAAACAAATCACGTACAACATAATGTGCACGTACTAAATAATGCATGAATCAAATTTCGTCAATTGATTTTTAGACACCCCTAGAATAAGTAAATTAAATAAACCAACTAATCCGATGTTCTACAACAGCTGTGTGACATGTGAATATGAATAGAAAGAATTATTTGATTGATGGGATGCGTTTCCTGTGAGCTGCAGCATTTAGAGGCGATACTTCATCGCATGTAAATGAATGTAAAATATAACAAAAATATGTATCAGATGCGGGGGTTGTGTTAAGAGCTGTTTACTCTTTCTGACGTTTGTAAAACAAATAAAAGTCCACAAAAAAAAGAAAAAGAAAAATCAAGTAAATATTTAAAATGCTAAACAGGTTTAAACAAGACGGACAGTTGTTCTCAGATGTTTTGATTGTTAACAATTAAGGTCATAAGAATTTCATTTGTGAATGGAATACAAAATGGCTGTTTGAGCTAATTAAGATAAAAGTTACGGGTAAGAAACATAGCCTATCTATCTATCTATCTATCTATCTATCTATTCTTCTAGGTTCAGATCACAGTCGGTTCATATATATATATATATATATATATATATATATGTGTGTGTGTGTGTGTGTGTGTGTGTGTGTGTGTGTGTGTGTGATTGTATGTTTGCGTGTCTATGTATGTGTCTATGTGTGTGTCTATATGCGTGTGTGTGTGTTTGTATGTGTCCTTTCCTGCTCCAATCTATATGCCTCTCGTTTGATACTTCTATCTTTCTATCTATTTTAGTCTGTCCATATCTATCAATCTATCTATCTATCTATCTATATATATATATATATATATGTGTGTGTGTGTGTGTGTGTGTGTGTGTGTGCGTGTGTGTGTGTGTTTCGTTTCCTGTTCCAGTCTATCTAACTATGTATCTATCTATCTGCGAGTATCCCTGTATGTCGCTTTCTTATCCAAGGTTGTTTTCTGCATCTATCCTAAGTCTCTCTCTCTGTCTCTGTCTCTGTCTCTGTCTCTGTCTCTCTCTCTCTCTCTCTCTCTCTCTCTCTCTCTCTCTCTCTCTCTCTCTCTCTCTCTCTCTCTCTCTATTAGTATTGTGATGGAGACATTTATTAATAATGAAATATTTAATAATGTAGCTAAAATATTTAGATTAAGAATTTCAATTTGTTATATTTTCACTTGCCCTGTATTCTGCAATAGAAACCCATGTCTCTCCACCTTTTCACAATCACATGAAATATTTATCATTGTTATTAAAAACAAAAACGACAAAAAGAATATTTCAGCTGTATCCTTCACAAATACATATTTGATTTAATATACGCGTGTTTGTTGTGGATTTTCCCACTAATATTGTTTGAAAATGTTTGGGAATAGCAACTGTCACTAGATAACAACTGTTGTGTATACTTTTTCGTACATTAGCCAAACCACCAACAATCAACAAGATTTTAATCGATGGTCTAAGTCAGTGGTTTTAAAACTTTTTGTAGCACTGACCCATTTCTATTTCAGATCCTATTTCATGTGCCTCTATGGAAATAAAATGTTGTGGACCCCCATATAAATATGAAAATGAAATTTATAAAAAATATTTGATTCCAGTTCTTGCACAAGTTTACGACATTTAGTCAGATGAATGTGTATACCCAGCTTGGCCTAAATAGTCAATTCTTGCGGATAAATCTGACAAAGATACACGCAATTCTTTTTGTACCACAAGTCTACATCAGAATTTGGTCATCATATTGGTAAATGCTGAAAACGTTGTTTCCCACAAATATTTGGTTTCAAAAGTTATCAATTTGATTATCTCATGAAATAATGGATATTCAGAAGCCCACATTCTGGGAGTGGCTGATATGTTAACCGATTTTTCATGTGTATATTAGTAACTACGTATATTAGTAACTACGTATACGAGTTTGCAGTTTTTATTGCTAATCGGATGATATAAATTTCCAAGAGACCCTTGCAGTTTTTTGCAGACTCCATGCTTTGTGGACCTTCTGTGGTCCACGGTCCAAAGTTTGAAAACCACTCGTCTAATTTACAGTATTAGACAAAGAAACTGACAAAAATTAACCATTTTTATTATTGCCACAAGTTTTAATGAACCTTCAATGTTTTAGACACACAGAGGAAGTGATTGTTTTCCTTGCTTTCACAGAATAATCATATATTTCTGAAAATATTCTTAAGAAGAAAAATTCATAGAAATGCTAAAAAATAAGAAATTTTAAAAAAAATGTGTTTTTCTTGATTTTATATCCTAATTTTAGATTAGTTCTTTGTTAATAGTTCGTATGCAATTGTTTGAGTTTGAAGAAAGGCAAATTGTGGTATACAATCATTGTGGACTGTCATTTCGTAATATTACAAATAAATAGAATCACTATTATTTATCAATTGATGTTTCCATAAACATTATAAGAAAACTTGAAATCATCATTTCTGCAAGAGAAAAACCACTGCATCCGATGCTAATAGATACTCATCTAAATATTGAATGATCATAGATTGTCCTAACTTGTTACAAACATCAATTGTTATAAATTATCTTAACATTTTTATGCCAGCTTTCTCGGTTATTTGTTCAATGTCGTATGGGTCACCAAACATTTTAGAGCATATCGTATATTTTATAAGTGTTCGTTGGCTGGAATATTTGTGCCTAGGACATTTTTTCTCAGTTTTTGTCAGTATGTCATCACAGTTTCACCTTTTAGTGGTTTAAACTCAATGCAGCAGATAATCACTTACACGATAAGATTATAACTCTATCCAATTCACATTCAAAGGATAAACTTCAAATGACAGAATTGGTCGCTCTGAACATGTTATATTCAGTAGGTCAATGAGTTATCAAAATTCAATAAAGCATGGCTGCTGTCGACACCTATCAACAGACAAAACTAGAAACAGCTGCAATGCATGCGTGAATCTCACATGAACAGCATTGGATGCTAGTATCCCTGTTGGTTTGTTTGTTGTTGGTTGGTTGGATTTTACGGCATGTCAACCCTAGTGTTATTCTATTCCGAAGACATTTTTCTTTTATCCATTCTTGATGGGTACGTATTTATTCTTAAACTCATTTTTAAACTCATTTATTAACTATTTAACCTATAGATGAAACCCTAACAGGTAGTACCACTCCGGGTTAGAGTGTAACTGGGATTAATTCGAATGACTAATCGTCAGACAGTGCTTTCCCATTCATCTAAAAGCGTTAAGTGTTAGGTTGAATTAGGTTAGCATTTTACACCCATCCCTCGGGAGATTTGCTTCTTTCAGGATATCCCCCAAATCAAACCGACCAACTTGGATATTTCTGGTTTGTGGGAAGCCAGGTAAATAATATTATCCTGTTAACTGTCTGAATTTTTGGTTTGGAAAATATTGAAAGTTCCTCAGAGCCGGGAAAAATCTTTTCATGTTTGATGTGGCTTGCGGGGTATTATGTGGGGAGTCCTCATCTAAATTATTCGTATACAGATATTTCATATCAGCTCCTTCTATTAGGTAACGGGACTAATTCCATACACACACACAAACACACGCACACATATATATATACATATATATATATACATATATATATGTGTGTGTGTGTGTGTGTTTGTGTGTGTGTGTGTATAGATATATATATATGACAAAGTTATATAATATAAATGTAGCGGATTTTATTTAAACATGAAAGAATAAAAATAGAAATGTCAAAAAAGCAAACACTACAAAAATACAACAGACCACCATCTTCTTAGATCGGACCATTTAATAAAAAGCCAGTAATCTAATATTACTTGGGATATCTAATGTATCTAATGGAGTTCGTCAACTTACTGTTTTGAATAGTGTGTCTATTGTATTTTTGACTGGACGCATTTTTTAATTTTTATTTTTATTTATTTAGGCTTCAAAAACATCCATTATATTTATTTTATATAACTTTGTCATTTAATACTTAAAACACTCGCAAAATCCTCACATTTTAGAATTATATATATATATATATATATATATATATATATTATTATAATGGAGATTGTGGGTTTGTATGTCTGTAACCGAAACTATATTACTATTCAATTCACAATTCCCTTTGTTATTTACATCATATTCTCCATGATTTTATTTTTATTTAAACCTCAATTATTAGTAAAATTGTTTTACATCATTAAGACTGTTAACAATATCTACGTACTAATAACATACAATTGTATTTATATATACAACAAAATAGAGGTTTACAGTGTGAATGGGAAGGCTAATTTGCATATTGATCTTAAAAAATTTGATTTTAATAAATATATGCTTAGTATTATTGATTTCTAATTGTTTGGTTTTATCTTAATAAATATGAGCAAAAATCTCGGGGATAAATCTTAACAGAAATCTATTAACATAAAGAAATAACTGTAATTTTATTCTTTTCTTCCTATTTTAACTAAATAGTTAAATTAGGGAAATTTACCACTGAAAGACGGGAGTAAGGGAAAATGGTGGAACAGTTAGTTTCAAAGTTGTTCTATTTTCCGATTATACCCCCTCTGTTCCAAATATTTTTATCTGAATTCGTATTCAGTTTCATTAGCCTTTCTAATTTAACATGATATTTTATTATATTAAAACTTAAATACTTGCACCCGGAGGGTGCATATATTTGCTAGTATATATAAAGAAATAGGACAAACAAAGTGTTCCAAAAAATATGAAGATATTACCACGTTTATGTCGACGTTTAAACGTTTTGGTTTATGTTAAACCTCCTTCAGAACAATATGATAAAAAGAAAAATATTTTTCTCCATACACATTTCCAACACAAGTCATTCAAAAATATCCATCACCTTTTGAATAACAAATAATATTTTTCTCTTCTTTTTATCATATTGTCCTGAAGAAGGTTTTATATTAACCGAAACTTTAAAACCAGCTGAACATTTTCTCCTTGTAAAATATACCTTAAACTAACCAGATTAAATTTCTAAATTAATAGAATTTATTTCGTAAACCTTTCAGAGGAAAATATTATGGAATAACCGAATATGGAAGAAAATGATTCATTTGATATTTCTTATTTATCAATTTATTCACTGAATGAGCAAGATGACTGCATACATAATTCCTTCAGTGTTTTCATCAACCTACCTATCTATCTATCAATATATATATATATACATGTATATATATATATATATATATATATATATATATATATATATATATATATATATATTACTTTCTATTCGTTGTTCCTATCTGTCTGTATATATATATATCGTTTACTGCTTTTATCTATTGCTTTCTGCACCTATCTATCAGTCCGTCTCTGTCTCTGTCTCTGTCTCTGTCTCTGTCTCTCTCTCTCTCTCTCTCTCTCTCTCTCTCTCTCTCTCTCTCTCTCTCTCTCTCTCTCTCTCTCTCTTTCAACAAATCCATTCATATTGTCATGGAGACACTTATTTACAATGAAATATTTCAATATTTACTGAAGAAATCACATTAGATATCGAAATTTGTCTATTTTTCTGCATCGACCGCACAGAAGTGATTCCCGTATTTTCCATCCTGTGTTGTGTTTACAAGCCGCCATTATCTTTGCAGTTTGATGCGGGATGGGCAGATGATTTAGTCGACGACCGCATGTTGCGTCTGCAGCCACAAAAAACGAAAAAAAAACAAAAAAAAACAATATCGTAACACTTCAGCAATCCAAAGGGATGGAGTTCGGCATCAACAAGTGTGCTATTCTCGTGATGAATAAAAGGAAAACAAATGAAACGGCGAATGGAATCGAACTACCGAATCGAGAAGAAATTGGGACACTTGACGAAAAAAAGAATGATAAATATCTGGGATTATTAGAAGCCGACGTCATCAAACAAATAGAAATGAAAGAAAACGTAAGAAAAGAATTCTTCAGACGAACAAGAAAGCACACAGAAACGAAATTATGTAACAGAAACCTTATCAAGGGAATAAACACCTGAGCTGCCCTCTCGTAAGATACTCGAGACCATTCCTAAATTGAACAAGAGGGGATCTCCGGTAGATGGACCAAAGAACAAGAAAACTCATGACCATGCACAAGGCGTTACACCAGAGAGATGACATAGACAGACTATATGTGCATAGAAAAGAAAGGGGAAGGAGTCTCGCCTGGAATCTGCACCCAACAAAAGCAACTGTACGGCTACTTACCTTCAATCATACAAACCATCCAAGTAAGACGAACAAGACACGTTGGACACTGCTGAAGAAGTAAGGACGAACCCATAAGTGGTATTTTCACACCAGTGTTGGCCAACAAGCAAAAACTTACATTGATCAGTTGTGGTCGGTTAGCGGATTTCGTGCAGAGGACTTGTCAGGAGCGATGAAAGATAGGGATAGAATCCGTGCTATCAGCTCCACTTGATGATGATGAAATTGAAATATGGGTATCTTTATCAAAATTTACATTTTCTCTATTTATTTCTAACTTAAAAAGAAAGCCATTAAAACATATAAATTCAATCGAAAATTCCATTTCCTATAGCGCTATTCATATAGCAAAACATGTCCCTTTCCTTTTCCATCACGTCTTCATATATATATATATATATATATATATATAAAGAGAGAGATAGAGAGAGGGGATGATTTTAGGAAAATAGAAATAGACAAGCATGAAAAATCATATGTATGAAAACCAAAACCAAAAAACAAAGAAAAACGTAATCTATACACCGGCGGATTTCAATGTTTATTCTATGACGTCCCACAAAGAAATATGATTGCCTTAGACAGCACGCCTACACATTATTAAAATAGTATATGATAAAGAAAATTTATTTCCATTAATAGTCTTTGGTTATTTTTATAATAATAATAATAATAATAATAATAATAATAATAATAATAATCTTATCATAATGAAGATAGTGTGTCAGTGTGTGTCTGTAACCCAGAGTATACTTCATGATTTTATTTTTATTCAAACTTCAATTATTAGTAAAATATTTTTTTTTAATTATTAACGCTGTTGGCCTTATCTACATACTAATATACTCTCTCTGTTTCAAATCATTTTATCTGCATTCTTATTTAGTTTCATTAGTCTTTCCAATTTAATATATTTCATTACATTAAAATTCAAATACTTGCGCCCGGAGAGTACATATTTTTGCTAATAATAATAATAACAATAATAACAATAATAATAATAATAATTATTATTATTATTATTAGTAGTAGTAGTAGTAGTAGTAGTAGTAGTAGTAGTAGTACGTAGTGGAATTTTTATTTAAAATTTAGTTGAAATATTTAGTTAAAATGTTATAAAATAAAAAATAAAATTTTCATTACGTACTAATAATATTGTAACAAAAAATAACATTGTAAAAAATGTAATTAAAATTAAATCAACACTAAATAAAATTCACAACACACACATTTATCAACGTAGTATAAAAAAAGAAAAAAGGGGGGATGCCATTATTTTCAATTAAATTGGGTATATATTTTTTCTATTAATTATGATTTAATAATAATACACGCTAATACTCACACACACACACACACACACACACACACACACACACACACACATTTCACCTAGCAAAAACGAATAAACCGTTACGGCGTTCTTAAAAATCTAAAGACGCTGCGTTTGTCAGCAATTTGAAATAGATTTTTTCTCTATCACATTTGAAGATCGACAAAAAATAGCCCAAGATACAAAAAAAGAGGCTCTTAGACTTCTTATTTTCAGTAATAATGTATTTTTCCCCAAACTGCCGAAAGCCCAGATGAAGGTCTATCGAAACAGACCGAAACACTGCATCGTAGGCGAAATTAACATTATTCGTTTAGAAAATTGTGTTTTTTTTTCAGTTTTTTTACAATATTACACACACACACACACACACACACACACTATATATATATATATATATATATATATATATATATATCGGCAAAAAGCCATTCTAAACAAACCTTGTTTACAACTTATCATATATATATATATATATATATATATATATATATTCAGGTAAATGCAGTTGGTCCGCTTTAAAATTCATATTTTGTGACCTTCTGTCCGTAGCGATGGGACTGAGAATACAAACTAAAAATGAGGCGGTGTTGTTTAACCCCCGAATAGAGATCATTACTTTGTCGCTGTACCAGTAAACAACACTCCTTCTCAAATCTCCCTGAATATCGAGTCTGACTTCCTCCAGCCTATGAACGACCATAGTTTCGGTGATTGATGTTTCGACCTCTTTCTGTCGGTCACGTCCCCGATCGCTTAGCATTGAAGTCGTTTGATGCGGAAGCAGAAGCCATTATATCACACGAATCACGGCTAAATTGCTCAGGTTTTTCTACTATTTAGCAAAAGCTGAGCAAAGGAGAGATAGATACCAACTCGGTTTGCTGAGTCCGTTTCGCGTGATTTACGCCTGAAAATCTGTTCATGCTGAGATTTTAGGGAAATAAAACGAAGATCGATATTTATACTGACGAATAAATCGTTAAATAAATGGCGATAATGTAAATATGTAAAAAAACACAAACCTACATGAATATTGAAATAGTCGATAAACCAATAGATAATGGCAATCAATATGTTTTGTTTCTTTCTATTCATTTCTATTTATTTATTTGTGTTTTTGTGTTTGTGTGTTTTTCTCATTGCTTAAAAGTACAATAAGCAACAATAAAGTCTATAGATGAATTGAAATATAAAATGTTTACTCTGTTTTTACTTGTATCATAATAAGTTTCAAATCCCCAAGGAAATCACTGGGTGATAAAAAGCAGATTTATTTTTCTCTCTTTTTTTTTTTCAGCTAAATGACCCATTTCATTTACAGTGGTGCCTCGAATTACGATTGCCTCGACTTACGAGTTACGGACTGACATTCGGTCAATTTTTGCTTTATGTTGAGAGCTAAAATTTGAGGTACGAGTGAGCTTCAGATACGCTTATGTCAATCCTGATCATCTTTCAATCGGCCATCGTATCCAGAATCAACACAGAGCTGCTTGATGTAGGCTTTTGGGTGTCGACCCACACTGGTGTGTCTATGTCTAGGTGTTCATACGAGAACGTCACTTATGAGTTCGTAAAACACTTAAGTTTCCAAATTTATTACGCCAAAGAAAAATATTATTCATAAAAAGTAAATGTAAAAATATTTTACGGCACATAATTCATTAATTCTATTTTATTGTTTTTATACAAATATATTGCTTTCAAAAAATGTAACAAAAATTTGGGTGTTTTTTTTCTTTCTTTTTTTGTTGTTTTTTTCTTTCCTTTTTTTTTTCTTTCTTTCTTTTTTTTTTGGTAGAAGGAAAGGATGAATGGCATTTCAGTTTATTTCAATATGTCAAATTGATTTGATAAACAAGGAAATTCATTTACGAGTTGTTCGAATTTATCTTGCACAAGATAACTGAGAAGAAATCTTAATATAAAGTAGAGGATCTTCCCAGGGAGAATGAATGATAGAGAAGGTTGGTAAGAGATTCTCATGGATATCCGTGATAATTGCGTCGTATGATGATGATGATGATGATGATAATGATGATGGCGAAAACGTCAGCACGACATATTCTCCTCCTTTCTAAACTTTTATTTAAAAAAATTAAATTATGAATCATCACTAATTTTATTTTTACTTTACGTAAGAAACAAAACTTAAACTTACATATAAAATAATTTTCTATGAATTTCTTAATCATAACCATGAAATAAATTCCGTTAAAAAAAACACATCTTCAGAGACGAAAAAAAATAGCAAAATTCTGCCATTTTGACAGATGCAGATTTTAATTTATAAACCTCTCGTAGTTTTAAGACTATAAAACAAATGATTTTTACACATAATTTAAAAAAGATGATTCCTCTCCCTAATGCAACAAAAATTACATTAACTTTTTTCCTTATTTCCGAATTTTGTTGAATTTTAAATCATGGGGGCTTCAAAATGACGTGAAATGTTTGCCATAATATAAAGAGAAAAATCATATTTAATAAAAAAGACATTTTCAAAAAAATAAAGACAAACAAACAAAAAAGAAACCGTACACATGTTCAACTCGAAGACTATCTTGATATTTTCTTGGAAGATACAAGATTCTTTAATCCTTTCGTGCATAAAGATTGTTGAATACACAATGTTCTTTTTTTTCTCTTCTTTTTCTTTTCTTTTTCATTCTATCCACTTTTTTCTTTCTTTCTTTTCTATCAATTTTTTTAAAATGTTAATGATATACAAATTCTACAAAAAAAAATAGAAAAAGAAATGAAAATAATTCCCGGATTATTTCATATAATTTTTTTAACAATTGTATCTTGTCAAAACATAAGAAGGCCGTAAACCTCGTCTGCAGACACGAAAAGCTTGATTAGTGATATGCCCTTACAAGGATGCACACCAAAACAATTAAATGACCTTACAGACGTACAATTGGGGTCAATGACTGGAGGCAGACTGGTGGTGGCCTAAATTTCTACTAAACTACAAATGGTTTGGTTTTGGTTAGGTTTATTCAACGGCATATCAATCCCTTATGGGTTATCTAATTTTGAAATTAGATCCATCTGTAATTTTCTATCATAATCAATGAATTCTATCATGACAATCTTCATTTAGCAATTGACCTAGCATCACATTCTGCTCATGTGAAGGAGTTGGTTGGCTGGTTGCTGGTTGATTTGTTTTTTATGCAGAATCAGATTGTTTTCATAAACAAGAACTTAGGTTTCTTTCAGTACCTGCTGTTGCTTAAGTGGTCACCCCATAATGTATTAAACAGGCTCATCAATGTTTGTAAGATAATGAGAATTAAGACAAGTACTAATTGAAAAGTGTTGAAATAGAAAAACTAATAAGGAGATGTGTTAGTTAAATGTGAAAGTCACTGACCTTGGTTTCTGATAGGCTGAGCCAGAACCACGAGTGTTCAAAAAATTTGAAGTTAATGGAAAGTGATTTTCAAAATTATTTACTAGGGGGAAATAATAGTTAGTCTTGTAATAGTTAAACTAAATGAGGTTTAGTTGTATCTAAAAACATAGTTGTAACACTTATATAACGGATTAGATAATTCTTGAATTTAAAGAGTCGTTCGTAATTGAATTTATATATTGTCTTATGTTCAGTGATAATAAGTGGGATAGGTATAGGTGTGATATTTCTTTAGTTGTTATTTTAGTGATATTAGTCATGGTTAGTGTTTTTAAGGGGAGAAAGGGGGGATATGGTGATTGGGGTATTTTCTATAAATGTTGAAATCTTTGTTATGATTCGTGTGGCTGGAGTTGAAAGCAGCTTTACAGTGGCGATCAAAGTTTGATCCTTTCTTCAAGTAGAAAGATGTAGTATCAATTTTAATCCTTGTCCGCTGATCTATTCTCAAAGTACGAGTTGTATCAGATTTATCCCGTCTTGAAATAGAGAGTTGTATATTCATCGCATATTGGTCTGTCCTTTCATCAACGCCTTTAAATAGTAAATTAGATACATGTTTGGGCATTTTAGATAGGTCGATTCGGCCACCGCTGTTTTAGAAACTGTCTATAAATATAAGTCGTGGTCATTAGCACACACCTTATACCCAAAATAATACAATTATAACTTTCGAATAAAAGCACATTAACTTCATTTTTTTATATCGAGTCAAAATTAGCTACCATACTTTCTAAACCGGAAACCACTGCGATCCTACCGTAAACCGCTGGCAACAGCTCGCACTTGACACTTATAATTATACAGAAGGGTTTTATTTGATTAGAATTAGTTCTGAGGTGAATAGATAGTGAACTTTGAAATATATCATACAGTCAAAAAATATTTGGCTCAGCCGTGGGAAAAAATTTAGTGGATAATGAGATAATTACTCTAAAACATATAATTGCTTGAAATATGTGGATGCACTTAAATAAGTTCTGATTATTAGAATTAAAATTATATAGGAATACTTAAAACTATGTATACTATATAGTATACTATACGTGTGCAGACAAATAATTATCAACTTATAGGAATAGTTCCTTGAAATTTATAAATAAATCATTAGGATTAATAATTACTTAAAACAATAATTGTTTATAAATAATTATCTTGATTTATTTGAAGCCGTATAATTGTTTTAAAAAAGTGTAATTTTGGCCTTAACCCAATAAGGTTAGACAAGAAGTTCCCATTCTTTTTTTGTTATGCCCCACCTAATCACCTCTAAAATCCTGATGTCCCACCTTGTGATAATATATAATTCTTATCATTTAAAAATTGAACTCCGTTCGAGCTGAAGAAGCTTTAACAGCGATACATTGGTTAAAACAAGTATAAAAAAAACAAGCATAAAAAAAACAAGCCATCTATGAAAAGTAAAAATGAAAGACAGAAATAATAAAGAGAGAATATATATATATATATATATATATATATATATATATATATATATATATATATATCAATAAATCTATTAAAATATTTTTGTACAATAAAAAATGGGTACCTATCAAACAACACAAATCTCAAAAATATTCACTCGAAATAACATAGGAAACATAAACTACATAATTATGTTTACATGATGGAAAAAAAATCGAAAATTTAGACTCAGACCTCGTTAGTCTCAAATTGCCCCCCACACTCACACCTCGTGGGACATAGGCCCAAGTTGGGAACCACTGCGTTAGAGAAACTATAAAACTAAACAAAGTGCCTTATATGTGGTGTAATGCAATCTTATCTTGCAGATCTATTACTATAGAATAGCAAGTTCGATCCCCGCTGGATGCCCCATTCTTGCGACCTTGTGTCCCATCCTAGCCGTCGCCAATGGTTTGGGTAAATACCTACTCGCTGGGTACCCCATTCTCGTGACCTTATGTCACACCCTACCCATGATAAACGGGTTGTGTAAATACCTACCTTAAAACCAACCAAAATGTATCTCATTAGAAATCATCTTCTTGATAAATTCTCCAAATAAGTAATTAAATAAGTAAAAAAGAAAACTGTCTTGTCTGATGGAGAACATGAAACCTTGACGACAGAATAGGAAGACATTTATCTTTAGGTTTTTTTTTTATTTCCAACATCTTGGCTGGTGTTAAGACGTATTTATCTCTTCGGGGTCTCCAAGGGGATAATTAAAACAGAGAGAGAAAAAGATAAAGAATTTTTGGGGGTTATTTTTTACTACATCACTGATATTATTATTTTCTGAAACAAGAGAGAGAGAGAGAGAGAGAGAGAGAGAAAGAGAGGTGAGAGAAAAAGAAGGGGAGAGAGAGAGAAAGAGAGAACAAATGAGCGGAAGATGGAGAGACAGAGGGAGGGAGGGGAGAGAGAGGGGAGAGAGAAAGAGAGGGGGGAAGAAAAGAGAACAAAGGAGAGGAAGATGTGAAGACAGGGGGAGAGAGGGGAGGGAAGATAGGGAAAAGAGAGAGAGAGCTTGTTTCTGTCAGAATGGCGTTATTAATACAAACATCTAGTCACCTAGCGTGGTGTGGGCTTGGCGTGATGGTGAGCAAACTCTTACTAATGAGTTCGATTCTCACTGGGTGTCCCATAGCTTTGGACTTCTGCCATAACTAGGCTAAGCTTTATAAGTATCTATTAGTGGGAATCTTTTATAGAATTTTTATTCGGTGAACTTTAAGTACCACCAATTTTCCCTGTGACATTTACCCCCCTATATGTAACACAATTAAACTTGCATAAAGGTTAATATTATCTTTAAAAATGTTTTATCCATTCAAAAAAACAAAAAAAACATTAAACAAACTCCTGATGATTTTTCCTTTATTTCAGCTTCCGGAATAATGAAAATTATAAACGAAAAACAATGTTTACATTTTTGCACCGTTAAATCAATTGAAATTTAACGTATCCAGAAACAGGTTATGACTAGAGGCTTTTTAAAAGTTCTATGAAAAATAAATTAATGGTCCGGTTTTCACGAACATTTCCAGAATTGCTTACCTTTTAGTGAAAATATGTCTGAATTATTTTTATTCCAAAAATACTTTAGGGGAATATTTTTACGAGGTCTACCCCTATTTTATTTTATGTAATATGAAAAAAATGAACCGACAAAAAACGATTTTTACTTTTTTTTCTATAAATAGTAATATAAATAATGAATAATTATATCAGATTTTTATAAGTTTTAATGCGAGAGTTTTTAAGTAAAAGAATCATGAATACAGAATTCTGCTAAAAAATATCAATAAAGAAATTGACACTGTTGTAAAGAAAATGAACTGTTTTACTTATTTTTCAAGATAACGATGAGTAATTTTTCCCCATTCGGATAATTTGATCTTTGAATTAACTTTTTTTCTTTGTAACAACTCTTTATGTCCGTTATTTTTTTGTGAGATTTTAAAAGAAAACGTTCAAAAATATTTACGTTTCTTCCTTCAATATGGCTCAAACTGATCACGTGACACATTTTGGTGGTACCTAGTGAACTTAAAATTTGTGCGTAGATCCTATAAATTCTTATTAGAATTTATTAATATTACGATAGGGTTTTTCATTAACCAAAAAAAATAATTGCACAAATAACATTCAACACTCATTCAATTTCACTTCATTGCGTCACTCTGTACCGGAATTATTTATGTAATGTAGTCATTCATAAATGTAGGTATATATATAGGCATAAATCGTCGGGGTTGCCTAAAGTCGGTATCAGCCTATCAGCGAGGGAATCTATCCCCTTTTACTAGTGCTAGACCAAGGAGGTTGTTTTTTTGTGTCTAAGGTGGAGCCCCACACCTACCATCAGCTCCTTACTTTACCGCACAGATCCCTGTGCTACTCATACGCTGAGTTAGCGAGGGCCAGTATCGAACTAGGAACCTTGTGGTTTCTAGCTGAACGCTCTACCGAAGGGGGGCATAAATGTTGACATAAACCAGGTATAAAGGAACACGCGAACTCACGTGGTTTTTTTTTGGGAGGGAGGTTGTTTTGTTTTTTTGTTGTTGTTTTTTTTTTGGCTTCGTCAAACTGCATTAATTGTAATCGTTGCTTGGATGTGCGTGGATTATCAGATAAGAGAGTGAAAAAACTGAGTAATCTCTCAATGATAGGGCTCTTCCATTCTAACTACTGCTTCATCTTTCAATTCACGTCAAATACCTCCTCTAGACTCTCTCTCTCTCTCTCTCTCTCTCTCTCTCTCTCTCTCTCTCTCTCTCTCTTCTATCGACCATCGCTCTTGGCAAGTGTATTACACAACACTCAGTGCCCATACAGATCTGAAATGTACATTTTTTGATGATCGTCCAACACTGGTGTGTCCATATATAGGAGTCCCCTGGAGAACACTAATTAGTTCTTTCCCGATTTGTCCAGCAGTGCTAATGTCTCGTTTTGGTCTGATAGTTGATATTCTGTAGGGTAGCTGCTTCAGAATTTGTTCAAGACAACACACAGCATTCTTGTGTTGTTCCCTTCTAGTTTTTCTCAAAGCATTTAGTTAAAATCCAAGTGGTGCAACTAAACAGACATGGGAATTGTATAATGTATTATACAATTGCCATAATACAGTGCGATAAAGTATTTGCATGAAAAATTGTACAGAAATGAACTTCCATTACTTAGTTTCACTGTCTTGTGTTGATTATTCTTTAAAACAAGACTACAAAATGTTTTAGTGTTCTTTAATGCTTGGTGAATGTTATAATCTTTCGCAAGTTATTTACACTAGTTTTACGGTGTTGTTTCTTTTTTGTTTAATCCATTATATATATATACCAACCCCTCCGCACGAGCACGATGTGACACAAGGTCAATTTCTTAAGCGGGGTTCAACAGGTTTGAATTCAGAGTTTTCCTTCTACTAGACCGGTTGCCTAACCAAGGTTAAAGAGTCAAGTCTGCCCTACTATTTACCCATAGCTGGAGGGAGAGTAGGATTCATACCTTTCCCAATGGTATTGGCGCTAAGGAAAATGCAATTACCACGTCTAGGATTTGAACTCGGGGTGACGAGTCCATTTCCCATGACTTTAACCATTACACCACCCGCTTCATATAATCCATTATATAAGGCATTACGTTCAGTTTACTACATCAACTGTGCTGTCAGAGCTTTTACAACAGATTAATGACGTAGGTTGCGACAGAAAATCTTTACCCAACTTTATTCCATATTTCGTCGGGTAGTGTCATATCATTTTACTGCTGAAAGACATTATTGCAAATTAAATTTTGTGTATCAGTGGTATAGATTTTCAAAGGTGAGTGTCTGCTTACAAGATTCCAGTATTCATTACAGTAGATATACATTCACCACGTTTCCCTCCAGTGTTGTATGATGCTGCGGAAATAAATTATACGATGAATTTAATGAATAAAAATATATTCAATTTTGTACTGAATAATTATAATAGAGCGAGCAATATGTACCTTGCTTCTTCGGCAATACACACCAATTATTTATATATATATATATATATATATATATATATATATATATATATATATATATATATATATATATATATATGGGGTGTGTGCGCGCACGCCTATACTAATGGTATTTTTACTTCATTTTCCTTCTCCTCTTGTGTTATCTTTCAAGGACGGTGTAGATCTGTCTTCTTTCCCTTCAAATTTTTCCTATCGGTATTTACTTAGCACCATCGGCGCATGCGCAGCTGGATGTCTCTGGGTCACACTTCCGGGTGGCGTTACATCTTTGGCATACCGGAAATACAATTTCACACGTTCGGCAGTCGGTCTGCGCATGCTCTGAACTCCAGCTATTACCTCATTATGAAAAGCTGTAAACAAGGACGTTTCAGTGGAAACCATGCGAAGTGAAAATCTTCCATTTTCTTTTTCACTCTCGTTCATTTCTTTCAACTGAACTTTCTTTTTTTTCCCTCATAATTTCTTCTTCTTCTTCTTCTTCTTCTTCTTCTTCTTCTTCTTCTTCTTCTTCTTCTTCTTCTTCTTCTTCTTCTTCTTCTTCTCTAACTACTCTTAGTGATTATCCCTTTATCCTCGTTCATTATTTCTTTTTCTTTATAATTCCTTTCTATTCTATCCCATCAATTTTTCTTACTTCTCTTTTCAGAATATTCCTCCAGAATTCTGTTAGACTTATTCCTTTTTCTCTTTCATGTTTTTCCTCGTTGACGTCTCATTGTTAGTTCTTCTTCTTCTTCTTCTTCTTCTTCTTCTTCTTCTTCTTCTTCTTCTTCTTCTTCTTCTTTAAATACTCCTAGCGATTTCCCTTATTTTTCCTTTTTATTGTTCACTTCCTGTTCCTTGCTTTCTTTGCATTTTTTTCAATCCCTCAGCTTTTCTTTAACAATTTTATTCTTGTTGGTCTTCTCTTTCTCAACCCCATTTCTTTCTTTTTTTCTTTCTTTCTTTTAAAACATTACTTATAATTTTATCTTTTGTGTCTTTCTTTTTCATTCTTTCTTCTTTCTTTCTTTCCTTTTCAAACTTTTGTCTTTTTCTTTCTTCTTATTCATTATTTGCTCTTTTCTTTTTCTTTTTTTCTTCCTTTATTTCGAACTCTTCCTTTGTACTTTATTCTTCTTCCTATATTCCATTACATTTCTTTATTCAAGACCAACTTTTTCTTACTTTCCTTCTTGAACCATTCTTTCGTTTTTCCCATTCTTATTTCATTTCTTAAATATTAGTCTTTTATTTATATTTATTTATCATTTACTACCTTATTTCTTTCTTTCTTTCTTTCTTTCTTTCTTTCTTTTCCCTTTTCTATCAAAACTTCTCCGTTTTTCTTTATTTTTATTTGATCGCCTGCTTCTTTGTACTCGTCTTTCTTCATTTCTTCATTTCTTAATTTCTTTCTTTCTGTCTATCATTCATTTTCGAAACTCCTCCCTTTTCTTTTATTCTTATTTGCTTATTTTGGTTTCCTTTGCTTCCGCCTTTTCTTTCTTTTTCTTTCTTTCTTCTAAACTCTTTTCTTTTTATTCTTTCTTTTCTTTTCTTCTTTTTGTCCCCTTCCCCTCTTCCCCCACCCTAGTTTGTTTTACTTTCTCTATTGATGTTTCGCTCATTAATTTTCCTTGATCGCCTCAAGGTGTCCTTAGCAACAATCAAACACACCTCACCTATTTTGTTGGCAATCCTACGCCAGATCTTCATTATAACTCATGACTGAAAACTTAAAATGAAACTATATCCAAGAATCGGTTAAAATATGCATGCAACAACGTCGATTATTAAAAAAGCATTATTAATTCTTAAATTAGCAAAAACAATATTAGACCTGTCGGCTAGGACTCTAGAACACACCGACTGCACCTCTGTAGATTAATCGACTGGTTATGTCAAGCCTTCGCATCAATGTTATTGTCTCGGTCGTATTGTTTTTTATGGCAATCTCTCAACCCTTTTTATCAGAAGGTGGTGACTGAGGGTATTGGTATCTTGGATATAACGTTAAACTGTATCTAGTAGTGAGGTTCCAGTTCTGGAGATCTGAGGAGTATGGAGTCCCCTTTCATTACCATTACTACCAGATCCATTCTGACCTGGAGTGGTAGTACCTGTTAGGGTCCCATCGATGGGTTAAATAAATAAAAAATGAGGTTTTAAATGTGTTTAAAAAAATCAATACCCAACAACAATGTTTCCGCATAAAATAACCCAATGGTTGGCATGCCGTAAAACCCACCGACCAACCAACCAACCATCCAACAAAAACAATATTGTTTAAATTTTGAACAAACAATTTATAATGGTAAAAAAGAATCTTGGGTGGAATATCTAGCTATAATCATACGTCACTTCCGCCGGTCTGTGGGGCTTAGAATACGTTGACGATATCCCCGGTAGTGAGGTAAGCCCCAATTCCCACCAAAAATGGCGGTGTTCTGGTTATAACATAAAATTGCATCTTTTGCTGATGCCCGAGTTCTAGATATCTGGAAAGTATGGAGTACTCCTTCATTGCCATTACTCCCAGGTCCACTAAGTCCTGCTGTGATAAGACTTGTTCGGGTTCCATCTATGGATCAAATAGACTGTCTTTATCATCTTCATAATCCAGAGGTGCTGATAGGACGGATTCTTTGATTCTCTCTTGTCATCCTTTCCTATCAGCCATTGCATTTGACAGGTTCTTTACAAGCATCCAGTGTCCACATAGACCTGGTGAATTAACGTTTTTATTTGTCAATCAGTACTAATGTGTCCTTTCGATGAGTCCATAAGAGAACTTCGCTATTTGTATACATACGAGGCGCTCGGGTGTAATGGTTATCGTCGTAGGAAATGGACTCGACGACCCGAGATAAACTTCTGAACGAGGCTGTTTACATTTCACATAGCGGTTATACTCTTGGAAAAGGTATGTATCCAAATATTCTCCCTTCAGCTATGGATAAATATTAGGACAGAATGGGCTCTTTAACCTTGGTATGACAACAGGCCTACGTAAAGGAAAACTTGTATTGCATTCTACTTGTGTGGAGAGGTGGATCAATAAATATACAAAGTGTGATAAAAAATAACAAAACAGCATTTAGATTTAAAATGTTAACAATTAATATCGCATGAAGATGTATGAATTAAGAATTTCAAAGTGTCAGTGTCTGAATAGCTTTTTATTTGGAGTTTCGACACTTTTTTCTTCAGTAAATGTTGCCACAACATAGGATTCTATAAACACTTCACCTTTCATATTCACCTCACCTACGTCCATGGGATATGTTCTTGATTCTTAAAGAAACCCCACCAGAAAAACAAATGAATATCTAACTACGTACCATAGAAAAAGAAGAATTTCGGAGTTGCTTTAGAGAAAACCTGCTGGAATAACTGTGGGAAATATCAGGAGGATAATTTTGAAAAAAAACTAACGTTATATTGATTGGTATTTTCTCTATTTTATAAGTAGCGGTCCAATATCGATCCTTTTGAAGTATTACTAAAATTACCATAATGTCATATATATATATATATATCTAGAGAGAGAGTCAGAAAGACAGACAGACAGAGAGGGATAGAGAGACAGAGAGACAGAGAATACTGACTCTCCTGAAGACCCTTTAGGTGAAACGTAGGTAGTAAGTGTCTGATTTAAATTAGGTTTTCTAAATGTTGCTCTATTTAGTGTATTGTGCAGATTTTACATGTTAATTTCGTTGACGTTTTCGGTTGATTTTTCATTTTTGTACACTTTGATTTTTTTTTTCAAACCATACGCATGATTCAATTTTTTCGTTTCATTTTTTCTCCGGCTCCCTATTTATAAAGTTTCTTTATTTCCAAATTGGCTTATCCATTTTTCTCAGTTCGATACATTATATATATATATATATATATATATATATATATATATATATATTACAATATAGGTACAAGTGATAACTTACTCGAGTTTCACCATAAGGATCTTCAGGGTTAAATCCACTGAATTAATCAATATATTGATTAATTGCAGTCGACTACACGTGTGTGTCCTTGCGTTAAACGGTTCGTTATAACGAGCTGTCTGACGCGAAGGACACACAGGTGTATTCGACTGCAATTAATCAATATATTGATTAATTCAATGGATTTAATCCTGAAGATCCTTATGGTGAAACTCGGGTAGGTTATCACTTGTCTCTATAATGTAATAAATTTGCTCTACTAACGTATTGAGCACTTTTTATTTGTCATATCGCTGTCTTACCTATCTGAATTTTGCATCAACTAACCATTGTGACCATCTTCACCGGTAAGTCACCTTTTCCAAAATAACACACACACACACACACACACGCACACACACACACACACATATATATATATACATATATATATATATATAGAGAGAGAGAGAGGGAGACAGACAGACAGAACGAGAGACAGACAGACAGAGAGGGGGTGAGTCAGAGAGAAAGATTCAAAAATATAGATAGAGTGACTGAGTGATGGAGTGAGAATGATACAGTGATGACGATTAATCTGAAGGCGGCAATAAACAAATAAATTAAATAATGAAATGAACAAGAGATGAAATGTCGAGTTGTTGTTATTCTTCTTCCTCCGCTTTCGATGTCTTTATCTGAGGAGAAATAATAGGCCAACTATTCTCGGTGAGTATTACTACTGCAATTAGAGTGATCGTTACAGCGCTCCCCACTGTTTTATCCTTGTGTCGGACTAATCCAATAAAAACAAAATCAATATCACATGACGACACTGGCAATTGAAGTGACGTTCATTTTGTGTTTAATTCAATTGAAATGACGATGATTATCCTCCTTTATACAAATGGCTTTTCACACTCACCGATCAACGATTCCTATCATTAGACATTTTTTTAAAAAGAAATCCGACCTTTAACTTCTTAAAACGTTATCGTGTTATCTCCTCAGCAATTGATCACTATCAATAACCGCAGTCATTTCACAATGGCTGCAAATAATTCACGCATTTTTATTAATGTTTAATAAAGTGTGCTTAATTACTACACAGGACTAGATCACGGTTGATTGGTTGTTTCGTTTAATGGCATATCAAACTTTGTCGGTTATTTAATGCCAACTCTTGTATATTAATAAATCATGGTGGTTGTCTCTAGGCTATCGCCTTCTAGCACCTATATAATTATCTCGACCATATGTTTTCTTGTGCATACAGTATATGATTTCAAGTATTCATCTCCAATACTAATAATTTACTCAAAATTGTATAGTTTCGTGTATTCCTATCTAATCCTAATAGTAATATGGATTCAAGAGATCATTTATATTTAATAATAATCATTCGTTTGCACATATATGATTTCCGATAATTCATAATCATTCTTTATAAACAATTATAGTTTCAAGTAACTCTTTTTAATACGAACAAATGACAGTTATATTAAATCAAGTATTCCTATCTAATGCGTCTCATTTTTCCACATATCCATTTGACCTATAAATTGGACTCTAACAGGTACTACTACCGCCGCCAAAGTTGATCTGGGATTAATGGCAATGAAAGGGTGCTCCACATTTACCAGATCTCCTGAACTAGTCTTACGATTAACTGTAGTTTTGTGCCCTACCAAGGACATCTCATTTGAGAGGACGGTTTTGTTTTCAATCTCCAGGGGATATAGCAGTCTATTTAAAGCCCCACCGACATTACAGATGAAGTTTATGTGGTTGCCTTTCAACTATTGTGAAGAGTATGGATATATACACGGCGAATTAGGATTTATCCAAATAAGAAATAATTAAGAAATTAAAATTCAGTTTTGAAACAATCAGAAGATTTGCCGCTTTTTTAAGAGGCTGGAAAATCAACGTTGAGATCAACTTTAGGTTTTTGTAAATGAAGATTATTTCCCCCCTGTCGGTAGAGTTTAGAATATGCTGACTTAGAATTCCCTATAAAAAGGAAGGTCTTTGATTTTACACTAAACTGCATCTGATGATGAGTCTCCAGTTCTGGAGATCTGGGAAGATTATTTTTATTACTCCCATGTCCACTCTAATCCGGAGTGGCAGAACCTATTACGGTTCCATGATCAAGTAAATGTTTAAAAAGTATTTATATTCTACATAAATGGGTTAAAATAAAAACTCTTATGAGACTACACAAAGATTTAATATGAGCGTACATTGAACGCGATTCTGTAACCTCTAGGAATAAAATAGCTCGAGTTGGGTTGAAACTCCGTTAAAATAAATAAATCAATCAATTCAGGCAGCACTTGCCCACCGTGTAAAAGTGATAGGGTAAGTATTCATCCAATCTTCCGCTACGGACAGGATGTGACAGAATGACAATTTTTAGGCAGAGTAGAGTTTAGTTTTGAATTCATTGTTTTCTTTCTCTAAGATTAGTTTATGTGCCAACGTTAAAGAGCAGAGTTTTATCTACCCTTTACCTATGACTGAGAGAGTTGAAGACTTGTGACCCAAGGGCACTAAGTGAATCGCAAACAGTCTCGGATTTCAACTTACCAACATCGAATGAATTTTCTATGAGACAATAATCGTAATGCAACGCCCGCCTTTTCAATTAATCTGACCCGAAATCCATTGAATTTATAGGGTAACGCTTATTTATTGGTGGTTTTTTCAGGCCCAATAACTGAAAAAAACAAACTATTCTATCAACCTGCAACGATGATGAAGGTCGTGTTTATGTAGATGCTTAGAAATACAACAGTATGCTTTATTGATGAATCTCATGTTTTTTCCTCAGTCACAATTTCTTATCGGCTCTGAAAACATCCTGCAAACTGACCCTAAACTTAAGTGCCCTTTCGAAATTAAAGAAATACTTTTTTAACGAAAATCTCAAGAAATGTTTTCGGGAGTCAGGAATCCAAAACCAAAAGGTCACCAAAAATCAATATTGTTAAAGAATCGATCAGTTACATATAGAGAAATCTTAGACTTGTAAGACCAAAGTGACCGGTCAATTGAAAGCTGCGATTCTGATTGGTTGCTTGATGGTTGTTTTTGCGGCATGTCAACTCTTAAAGAATTACTTAACTACATTTTTTTACTTATAAGTTTAAAGCTGAGATTGTTTGGTTGGTTAGTTGGCTGGTTGGTCGGCTGGTTTTGGTTGGTTGTGTTCTCTGGTTTAATGATATATCAACCCTTGTGGGTTTATTTAATGCGTAATGTTTTTCTTTTCCTTCATATGTATGATGTGTTTAAGAAAAGAAATTGATTAATTTCGCGCATTACTCAACTGAGTTTAGGAGCCTCGGCTTCTGAACCGGTGAGTGAGGCTAAATAAATACCATGGTCCAAGGATGCCTTTCCCTCATGCAGGATCAGCCCTCTCACCCTTTATTGTATCGTACTTCAAAAGGGGAATACCGATGGTACCTCGAATTCTTTTGCACTGGCCATTGCATTCGGTTACTAAGTGGTCTCCTGGAATAAATACTCTACTTCCCGATCAGCCGGCTGGTCATGTCAAGTCCTATCACCTATATGATTGTCCTTGGCCTTATTCTTCAAATTGCTCTTATGGCAAACACATATCCATTTTTATCATATATGTGCTAGAAGGTGATGAAAACAGAATGACCAAAGGAAATCATGAACTTGGCATGACTCTCAAATATTAAATTAGTCTTTATTATATAAATAATAGCAATTCTGTTGAATCAGGCCACATCTATCTTGTAAGTGTTTGTTTTTATTCTAAGACTTGGCTCACATAACAAAAGGGAGCACTTTAGCCACGTTTAAAACATACATAAGGGACCCTAATCCAACGGGTCACAGTAAACTTGACAGTAGTGATAATAAAGGAGTAACTCCACACTCACAACCACCCCCCCTTCAAGAACACGAGTTTCATCACTGAACGAAGTTTAGAGTGATAAACAAAATTCTTGTACTGAAGAAATATCGTTAATGAAATACCGTTCCTATCCGGGTTTTATGGCATCCAATACCGGCTTAGGTTTTGCTACATTATAGCAAAAGGCTTTTGCTCTTTCTTTCTCTCTCTCCCCCTTCTCTCTCTTCTCTTTCTCTTTCTCTCTCTCTCTCTCTCTCTCTCTCTCTCTCTCTCTCTCTCTCTCTCTCTCTCTATATATATATATATATATATATATATATATATATATATATATATAGTTGTGTATTAATATATTGTTCTTGTGAACATTCTAGGTGATATTGAAAGTATAGGAAATATATAAAAAGCAAACACAAAACAGAAAAAACAAGTTCTATAACCGTTGTTTTGCCCTGGATTTGCTTTATTTTTCCAATATTTCGGGTGGTATCCACCCGTTAGTTTCTTTTTAGGCAACTGAATATAACTTAAGAGGAAAATAAAATAAATGTGAAAAAATAATATTGATGATATCGTTTGCTTTCTTCATAAATAAAAATGTTCAATAGCGCAAATATATTTAAATTAAGTGAGCGTAGGCATAAAATCAACGGTGCTTAGTAACAGTCAGTTTCTCGCCTATGTGTTCATTGATCTGATTCTCACGTAGGCGAGAAACTGACAGTTACCATGTGCTGTGACTTGTAAACGAATATAAAATATAACACACACACACACACACACACACACACACATATATATATATATATATATATATATATATATATATATATATATATACTTCTTATGTTTCAGAGTTCTACGCGTTGAAGAAGTGAATCTCGAATGACATAATCGATTTGTTCCTCTTAAAACATCCTAATTTTATAATTTAGCCATTTCTCGGCGACACATCAGCTTTTCGTCCGATTGAATGGGAACATGAATCTTCTGCAATTGAATAATTTGACAAAATTTGCTCATAATTTAGATTTTCAATTTAATCTTTTGTATTGATTCCCTCTCGGCTGTCACTCCACTTTCTTTTTTACCAGCCTTTTAGAAATGCATTCAAATGATGTTTACCGTATTTACGAGTTTCCCATGAAAAGAAAACCTGTTTATCTGTTTTGATCATTTTGGGGGAAATATTTATTGCTTTATAATTGTAATTCTTTACCCCCCACCCCCACCCACCCCCTTTGGAGATGATTAATCCTGTTTTAATTTTTTAATTTTTTTTTTAAATAAGAATCTTGTTTTGCATCAACAAGCAAAAATTATTTTCAAGACAAAAATGTTTTTAAATGTTGTTTTCTATCAGTCCTTATTTCTTTCTTTAATATTTTCATTGCAACAAATAAATTCTTTTGTGTGGATCAGGGAAGAATGAAGGATAAAAATGGTTGAATATGATAAAATGGCGCGAGGGAAACGTTAAGAATGGAATTCGAAAGATGAAGAAAGAAAGAGTGAAGGAAAAAATGAAGGAATGAAAGACAAATAAAATGAAGCTGGAAAGATTGTCCATCAAAATAATAAAAATATTCTCCGGGGAATAATGAATAAATACGAAAGAAATAAATAAAAAAGAAGGACAGAAAGAAAGAAAGAAAGAAAGAAAGAAAGAAAGAAAGAAAGACAAAAGAAAAGAAGAAGAAAACCTATGAAACAAAATAATAAAGGAAAGAGATAAGCTAAAAAAAAATTGAATAAAAACAAAGAAAGAAAAATGCTAGAAAAAAGAAAAAGAAGAACAAAAACTAGTAGAAAAAAAGAAGAAAATGAGAAAAAATAGAAGAAACAACAAAATTAGGATAGAAACCAAAAAAAAAAACAATAGAAACATAGAAATAGAAAAGTAATGAAATAGAGAAGAATAATCGACAACAAAAACAGAAAAAAAGGAAGATGCATAGAACGGGAAAAAGAAAGAAAGAAAGAAAGAAAGAAAAGAAAGAAAGAAAGAACAAATGACGGAAAGAAAAATAACAACAGAGAAAGAAAACAGCTGGAATAAAAAAAAAAAGAAAGAAAACTAGAAAAAGTAAAACCATATAAAAGGAGAATGAGGAAAATGAAAAAAATAAAAGAAAAGAAGAAATTAAAATATTTGAATTATAAATAATTTTTAAAAAGTGATTACACAATAGAAGACATAAGACTGAAAGAAAGAAGGAAAAAAGGAAAACTATTGATAGAAAAAAGAATAAAACAACCAATGAGAAAGAAAGAAAGAAAACGAAAAAGAATGAAAGAAAAAACACTTAAAGCTTATCGCTTGTTATAAATAATATCGTGAATAAAAGCTTTTAAAAGACAAAAATATTTTACAAACTAACCTACGGACAAGGAAAGAAAAGAATCATTTGAAAAGAAATGAAAAGCATCATTTTTAAAATAGCGTGTCAAAAATTATATCGTTAATGAGAATTTTGAAACAAAAATGAAAAATCGACATTATGCAGAATAACATTCAGCACATAAGAGAATGGAAATGTGAAAAAAAAAAAAAAGGAATGAAAAAAGAAAAGGAAAGAAAAAAAGTAATAAATAAGAGAAGAAAAAAGAACGAAAAAAAATAGTAAGATAAATGAAATAAAAAGAAAAAAGAAAAGAAAATTGAAATAATGAGAAGCAAAATAAAAGAAATGAATGAATAAATGAAATAAAGAAACGTGAAATAAATGCAGAAAAAGAAAAGGGTGGAAAAAGGAATGAAGGAAAGAAAGAAATAGAAATAAGTAAATAAAAAGAAGACGAAATTACGATGAAGAGAATGAACATATAGGAGTTCGTTTTTTTAAAATTGTATATTCCACTTCGTGGGTTATTTAATGCTAAAGCCATTTTTGTAGAAACAAAAACGGAAGTGTTACTAGAGGAGATAGGAGAAGGAAATAGAAACGAAGAAGAATAAGTGAAATAAATCAGGGGAGAAAGTCAACTGAATAAGTGAATAGAGAAGAATAAAACAGACATTTCTACAAGACAACCATGAAAAAAAACTATAGAAGAATCGACAAAAAAGTTGGAAAGAAAGAGAACAAAGAAGAATCAGCAAAAATGATAAACGAAAATAAAAACGAAAAAATAAATAAACGAATGTTATAATTTTAAACAAGATAAAAAAACAAGAAAGAATGTGTAAAAGAAAAATGAATAGAAGAAGAAGAAGAAGAAGAAGAAGAAGAAGAAGAAGAAGAAGAAGAAGAAGAAGAAGAAGAGAAATAAATCATAGAAGAAAAGCCAGCTGAATAAGTGAATGACGAATAATAAAACTGTTATTCCTATCAGATAGTAATGAAAAATCATAAAGACAAATAGACAAATAAAAAGTTGAAAAGAGAAAAGAAAGAAAGAACATCAAAAAGAAAAAGAAAAAAAGACAAGAAATAACACATACACACACACACACACACACACACACACATACATACACACATACACACACACACACACTGATGAACAAAAGCGACACAAATCTTCTTGAAAAATACTTTGCATATCTGGAACTGTAATCCCCGTATAATTGGCGACATGAATCGTTTCCATAAAACACCATTGAACAATGCTAAAGCCCAACAGGCTTTCATAACCATTTTTTTCTTCTTCTCTTTTTGTTGTCTCTTTCCAATCCTGGCAAGACCGCTCTTCAACGCCTTTTTGAATCGGCAATAACTCGCTTGAAATCTTTACCTTATAAAAACCGACGCTCTCATAACTATTGATTATCCATCAACAATGACATATTGATGACAGAACTGCGACGATAATGCGCTCATATTAACAATATTTATGATATTGATTATTAAAAGGCGATGCAACTTGTAAGCAACAGAATTTCACTTACAAATAATAATAATAATAATAATAATAATAATAATAATAATAATAAGAAGAAGAAGAAGAAGAAGAAGAAGAGAAGAAGAAGAAGAAGAAGAAGAAGAAGAATTGAAAAGGCTGTGAAATATGTGGGTGAAAGTGATACTAATCGTAATTGGGGCACTAGGAACTGGATATCAGAGTAAGAATTGAGACCATCGAGACAACAGCATTGGTGAAATCAGCAGGAATACTCTGGAGAGTCCTGATAGGACTTTTCATTACTCAAACTCCAGTGAAATACAATCAGCTAACGCTGGTGTGAAAAACTACTACTGCTACTACTACTACTACTACTACTACTACTAATAATAATAATAATAATAATAATAGGAAACCTCAAAAGAGAAACTGAATCACTATTAATTGCTGCACAGAATAATGCCATAAGGACAAACTATATCAAAGCGAAAATTGATAAGACCCAACAAAATAGTAAATGTAGACTTTGCGGGAATAGAGATGAGACTGTAAACCATATACTCTGCGAATGTAGCAAACTACCACAACGAGAATACAAAACTAGACACGACTAGGTTGGGAAGGTGATCCACTGGGAATTATGCAAAAAATTACATTTTGACCATACAACAAAATGGTATATGCATAAACCAGAATCTGTTCTTGAGAACGAAACGCGTAAAATTCTCTGGGACTTTGAAATAAAAACGGATCACCTTATCCCAGCAAGAAGACCAGACCTAGCGTTGATAAACAAAAAAGAAAGAACTTGCCAACTGATGGATTTTGCAGTGCCAGCAGATCACAGGATGAAGCTAAAGGAAGATGAAAAAATGGACAAATATCTAGACCTTGCCAGAGAACTGAAAAGGTTATGGAATATGAAAGTGAAAGTGATACCAATTGTGGTTGGTGCACTTGGAACAGTCCCAAAAGGATTAGAAAAGGGTTTGGAAAGTTTGTAAATCAGACGAAGGATTGAAACCATTCAGAAAACTGCACTGCTGCAATCTGCCAGAATACTCAGAAGAGTTCTGGAGCCCTGAGGAGACTTGCTGTCACTCAGACTCCAGTGAAAGACCATCAGCTAATGCTGATGTGAAAACTCAAAAAGAGCAAATAATATATATATATATATATCCTTAATATATATATATATATATATATGTGTGTGTGTGTGTGTGTGTGTGTGTGTGTGTATAATCGAATGCAGCACAATTCAAATACAAGACTTGACATGACTGGGTTGGAAAGGTGATCCACTGTTAATTTTGCAAGAAACTAAACTTTGACTATACAATAAAATTGTATATGCATAAACCAGAATCTGTTCTTGAGAATGAAACACATAACATTCACTGGGACAGATCTCAGCCAGAAGACTAGACACAGTATTGATTTACAAGAAAAAGAGAACCTGTCAACTGGTAGATTTTCCTATTTGGTTGCTTAGGTTTAAGGCATATCAAACCTTGTTGGATTATTTTATACTGAAGTCAATTTAAATACTATGCTATCCAATTATATACCACACAAAAAATGTTTCTCCACAATTATTTTAAACAGGCATAAACTTCATGCTAAGTTGAAATATCAATGTTTTCAGAATTTATTTATATATATGAATAGAGAATGAATGTGAAAAGTATTGGCAATAAAGATGCTCAATGCAATATATATATATATATATATATATATATATATATTATATATATATATAGCGCTAGTACCCTTGGAAAGGTGTGACTCTAACTATTGTCCCTCTAGCTATGGATAAATCGTAGGGTAGTCGGTGCTGTTTAACCTTGATTAGCCAACCAATCTAGAAGAAGGAATACTCTGAATTCCAACCCGTTAAACCCACTTTAGAAATTGATCTTGTTCGTATTATACTTGGTTGGTTGGTTGGCTGATTGGTTGGTTGGTTTAATTTGATTTTATGGCATGTCAACCCTTGGTTTATTTTATGTCGAAGTGATTAGGTTTATTCTGTTTTGATGGGTATCAATTTTTTGAACATATTTTTAAAGCTTTTTTCTATTTTCTATTTCACATTTTAAATTTTTTTCTATTTGAACCATAGATGGGACCCTAACAGGTATTACCACTCCGAGTCATAGTAGATCTGGGAGTAATGGCAATGAAGGGGTGCTCAGCACTCCCCAGATCTCCAGAAATAAAACTTGACCAGTAGATGCACTTTAACATCATACCCAGGATACTAACACCCTCAGCAACCACCTTCAAGCACATATATGATAAAAAGTAGTGCGGTCTGCCATAAAAGGCAATAGGGTCTGGAGAATATATATATATATATATATATTATATATATATATAATATATAATTTAATATACCAAACTTGTTGGTAAATCCTCGTGGTGAGAAAAAATCCAGCAAATAGTTTGATTGTAAAAATATACTACCAAACATCAACCGGGAAAAAAAATTTTGTAGAAAAAAAATTTTGTGGAAAAAAAAGACCAAGATAATCGTACCAACCAAAAATAATCTATTGGTACAATATTTGGCCAAAAGAAAAAACAATTTTATATATATATATATATATATATATATATATATATATATATATATATATATTCATAAAAAACCGTCAGGAAACTAAGCTAATAAGTAAAAAGTGCTCAATACCTAAGTAGAGCAAATAATAAAGATAAACCTAACGAGTCAGATAAACCTACTAAAGGTTTCGCTTTGTACTCTTCAGAGCTAAGATCCGACTAAAGAAATTTGGAGCAAACTCACATTTATACAAACCTACCACCTAGGGACAAATGAATTACCATAGACTAAAACTTTTAGTAGGTTTATCTGACTCATTAGGTTTATCTTTATATATATATATATATATATATATATATATATATATATATATATATATATATTGATAGATATAGATATAGATATATGCATATACAAGGTGAGCTAAAAGGTATCGAGATTTTTTTAAACTTTTGACACACCTTGCATTCTGAAAAAAATAACGTTCCATTCATTGTTCATTTCTGGTAAATACAGTTTCAATCTCGATACTTTCATGACACATCTTCTAAGTATTGTAGTTATTTACTAAGCTTACCTTAGATGTGGTGCAAGGCAAGAAGAATGAGGCACCCAGAGAGAATCGACCTTACTAGTGTAGTGTTGCGAATCTGATTTGAAAGGAGTGATGACGTGTCAGTAGTAATCTTTTGTTCTTGTTCTGTTTTACTTCTATAGAAGTGGGAAAAATAGAGGGGAGGAATAGATATTTGAGTCAACAAATTCCTGCTGAGGGGGGGGGGCAAAAAGAAGCGAGTTCACCGTCTTCTCGCAGGCCAAACTTTCTCTTGGTCAACACAGTCTTTGTCTTCGACCAGCAGCTGAAAATCCGTCGTCGTCAAAATAATCTTTTCTGACTGCCGTCTCACGTAAGCCGAATACTTCTCTGCTTGTCACACGACGCTCGACTCGCTTTGGTTATTTATGGGCATATTACCCAAACATCCGGGCACATCAGTCGAACCTCGCGTCCGTCTAGTGCCTAAATCGCATTTGTTTTTGCATACGGGAGGACGCGGGTTCGATCCCTGCAGGCAAGACAATGTCTTGCTCTTTTTCTTTTCTCGTTCTCCGTCCCAACTTCTCGAGGCTGGAATCTAGTTGTTGAATCTGATGTTGGGTTGGATGGCATTTCTCGCTGTTTAATACTGGAGCAACTTGGGATTCAATTGAGAATACCTTGCCTTGTATCTATCATAGTTTGTAAATATTTCAATTGTTTTTGTTCCCATGAGTTCATTTATTATATCCCCAAGTCAAAATGCTTTGGGGGAACAGACACGTATTCTTGCGTCCAGCCCCTTACACAATTAGGTTCCAACTAAACTTTCATTCTCTCCTCTCACTACCTCTCCACCATACCACACCAGGTGACATCCATTGACAAATCAGAAATCGACAGCTGGTGTTGTACTGATGTGACGAGACTGAAAGGCAGCCCTATGAACAAGTGGATTCCCAGCACCCACAAACAAAGCGCGTCAGGATATGTTTGGCCTGTGGCGAGCGGCTACGGATACTCGAACACGCTACCTCCTCGTAGCTGAGGTGTTGTTAGTAGAGACCCAAATAAAGTATATCCAAATTTGCATAAGCGCATCCGAACGAGCAGAAATAAAGACGGACTGTCGCTGACAGGGCGAGTGGGGAAGAAAGTGTTTGGACGGCAAGTGAAATCCGACGACTGCTATTTGAAGTGAGAGTGGTGTGTTCGGTTGGGAAAGGAATTGCATTTCGTTCAGTTGGGAGAGACTTTCAAAGGATTGATATTACCTTGAATTTTTGAACCCTTTTAAAAGAACTGACTCATCCAAAAAAACCTTTTCCACTATTAAATACAGGTCATTTCTCGGATTCTTCTTTGTTTCTTTTCCCCCTCTATGATGTTTACTCTAGCAATAATCTGCTAATCCATCGTGGTAACCATTACATAAATAGTTATTTCAGTTATTTACCCAACCTGTTCGGCACGGAGAGGATTTGACACAAGGTCACAAGTATATGGGGATCTTTCATGGATCGATATCGCTATCTAAATAGTAGTAATGGATTTGCGAGACTAACCTGCTAACCATTAGACCACGATGAAACACCCATAGTTATTGGTAAGTATTGTAGTTATTTACTAAGCTTAGTTTAAATGTAGTACAAGGTCACATGTACGAGGCACCCAATGAGAATCGATCTCACTAACATTAATATACCAATCCACGTTACACCACGTGAGACGGTTGTATAAGTAGATATTGTAGGCAATTCCCCAACTTGTTCAGCACGGATAGGACGTGACTAGGTCACAAGTATGGGGCATCCTGAGAGGATCGATAACGCTATTTAGTAGTAATGGATCTGCAGAACAAGCTTGCTAACCATTACACCACGATGGAACGCCCATATCAACTTGTAGCTATTGTAGTTATTACTAAGCTTAGTTCAGATATAGAACAAAGGCAGATGTATTGGGCGCCCAGTGAGAACCGAACTCACTAACAATAATCTGATAATTTATCTTGCTAACCATTACACCACGATGGAATGCCCAAATTTTTTGGTAGATATTGTAGTTATTACTAAGCTAAGCTTAGATGTAGTACAATTTCAGATACATAGGGCGCCCAGTGAGAACCGAACTCACGATCAATAGTCTGAAAAGTCAGCTTGCTAACCAGTACACCACGATGGAACACCCATATTTATTGGTTGGCATTGTAGGTATTACTAAGCTTAGCTTAGATTTAGTACAAAGTCAGATGTATAAGTCACCTAGTGAGAACCGAACTCACTATCAATTCAGCTTGCTAACCATTACCAAGTGAGGCGCTTATAATGGTAGGTATTGTATAGAAATGTTTATGTATACGTGCGTGCATGTGTGTCTGTTCATTTTCGTTGCTCCTGAACGGCGTGTTATTTTCCTTGCAGTGAGATTTCTCCAATAAAAAGAAAATACAATTCTTTGAAAATTAAAAGTTAATTACATTAAAATGAGAATAGAGAGGAGGTGGGTGTGGGTAGGTGATAGAGAATAATTAGTAGAAGAAAAAGGCGAATTTCTTACACGAACAACACTGAAATATATTAGAGATGTCAAAACACATTGATGGGATTATTTTATCTGCCGCCGAGGCCCCCCGGTAAATTCACCAAGAAATGGAAGGGAAAAAGAAAAATCGATACAAAAAATAATGAAATTAATTATTCGTCTAATTACGCAATTACTGATTATATATCTAATTAATACGTCTAATGTTTCGCGAGCTATTCACTGGTTTCGTAATCATATGAAATCTAAATTGACAATCGCTTCAGGTGCGATACCACGTGACTGATTTTTCATTAGGGATCAAGTATCGATCACTACTAGAAATCAATAATCTCGTATCATTTTATCACAGATGCATTCGTCCTATGCATCAACGAAACATTTGACGTTATCTTGTTTTGTTGTGTTGTTTTATTTTATGTTTTTTTGTTTGTTTGTTTTTTTATGAGTGCCGTATCTTCGACTTTTACACCAACAGAGATCAGTGAGGCATTTAGTGCGTAACGGTTGGTGTCATAGGAAATGGACTGGGCGACCCGAGATCAAATCCCGAACTAGGTTGTTTGCGCTTCACCTCGTTCTAGTTGAAAGAGAGAAAGGCATGAACCCATCTCTGATCCTACCAGCTATGGACAAATAGTTTCGTTTCCTTTGATTTCTTTGCTTAATGACTTATTAAGTTTCAGAATGAAAAATTTGGCTTTAATTTGGCTGAATTGATTTTAGGTTTTGAGATAATGGACACTCCTCAACTTTTACCGGCGTCAGATTCTATCATTCTATAAGTTTTAAGGTCTTTCATTCTATGTATGTGATGTTGAGGCTTCAGTTATAGAGATCTGGGGAGGGTGGAGTACATATTTACTTTCATTACTCCCAGGTCCACTCTGATCTGGTGTGCTGTAAGGGTCCCATCATAGAGTTAACTGGATCTGTTTGCAAATCCTTTGTATTATATAATATATAATATTATATATTAGTTTCAAGGGAGACTCAATGGAACGAAAGAAAAATTTCGATTGTTCAAAAAAGAAAAAAAAAGAAACGAATGAGTCGAGGTAATAATTTTGGAAAGAGATCAATAAATTCTTATAGAGTTGGATTAGAGAAGCGAATCAGTGAGAGAAATTAACTACCAATGTTTCACTGGAAGAATCTTTAGTATAATTCCAACAGGCAAAGGCACACACACACACACACACACAAACACACACACACACACACACACACACACACACATACAAACACATACACACACACACACACTCACCTGTGACTGCGAAAACGTCATATCTGTTCCCTAACTAAAGTCTTTACCAAAATGTATATTTCTTCGTGAAGTGTGATATCATTTTATTATGGAAAGAGATTACTGCAAATTGAATTTTGCGTTTCAGATATTCAGAATTACAAACACTCAAATGTTTCAAGTGTTTATTCAATATATATATAAATTTATTGAGTTTCCCTAAAGTAGTTTATGATACAATTGAAATAAATGATATATTAAACTAAATTAACTAGATATACAATGTTTGTCAAAAAGTATCGAGATTTTTTGTACTTTTTGACACACATTGTATTCTGAAAAAAATAATTTTCCATTCTTCGTTCATTTCTATCTTGATAAATACACCTTCAATCTCGATTCATTTATAACACACCTTGTATATTTCAATTTTGTTCAGCATTATTATTATTGAATGAGAATTGCGTACCTTCCGTCTAAGGAATAAAGTCCTGATACTACTCCATGATATTACTCCAAGAAGAATTATAGAGGAAGGTCGGGTCTCTTTTTGACACATTTCATTTTGGTATCATTCCAGGATAATTAACTGCATCTAACAGTGAAGTTCCAATTTTGAAGCTCTGTGGTGTGTGGATTACTCCTTCATCGATATTAATCCCAGGTCCACTCTGACCAGGAGCGTCACATCTAAGAGTTAAATAGGAAAAATAAGTTTTGAAAATGTATTTAAAAAATTAGTTTTAAAAAATTCAGTACCCATCTAGAATGAATAAAACAAAATGTCTTCGGCATAAAATAGCCTAACAAGGGTTGTCATGCCGTAAAATCCAACCAACCAGCCAACTAGCAAGATAATGAAATTGTTTTGTTTTTAATTGATTTTAGCTTTTAAATGCTTACCAGATTGATTGATTTAACGGCGTGACAACATGCCTGGGGATATTTTATGCCTGGAGGTTACGGAATTGCGTACATTGTACATTTATATTCACATTTTTGGGTCGTTTGTTGGTCGTTTGTATGATATGATGTTAATCTATCTAATACAAAGGATTTGTAAACAGATCCATTTGACTCTGTGATTTGACCCTTACAGAAACTAGCACACCAGATCAGAGTGGACCTGGAGTAATGAAAGTAAATGTGTACTCCACCGTCCCCAGATCTCCAGAATAGAAGCCTCAACATCATATACAGTGTCATACCAAGAACACTTCTTTTTATCACCGGGACGCCCCCCCCCCCCCAGTTATCATATTCTAAGTTTCGCTGTTAGGGAAATGGTTTTCAAATATTTGGAAATAGAAGTTACCATTGACTTAACATGGTATAGTTAGGCACAAGGCTAGGAGTTTGCGGGACCCAATGAGGTTCAGACTCACTAAAAATTTGTTTGTTACTAAGTCAGAAATATACAGAAAAAAAGTGAGAATCAAGCTCAATGTTTTTATCAAAGCGCAAGACCACTCAGTGAGAAACGAACTCTCTTACAGTAGACTGCTATCCTTTACACCACTTAAGCCCTGCAGATGGTCGACATGTTTTTATGTTGAAAGAACAATTCGAGGCCAGAAAATCAAAAGTGATTGTTTCAATCGTTTTTCAGAGCTTAAAACAATCCAAAAGATTGCCACACTTTCTATCGTGTTATTGAGTCTATGGTCCTAATGGTGTTTCTCAATATAAGTGGATATCCATCTTCTCTCTGTCTCTGACTTACAAACTTCTCGAATTGCAACCATCCATAGAAATGGTTGAAATGCGTATCTGGTGGGCATTCTTAATTTGAAAGTGTGGCGCTATAAATCTTCTCTCTCTCTCTCTCTCTATAATATATATATATATATATATATGTGTGTGTGTGTGTGTGTGTGTGTGTGTGTGTGTGTGTATTGCAGTAAGCATGAAACTTTAGTAACGGGATATTAAATCCATAATATATAATATTTGATTGTAAATCTGCTCCGTTTTAGCATTGAGCTCCTTCATTTGCCTATACTTTTCTCATTCATTCTCTATTCATTCTATATTATGCACACACACACACACACACACACACACACACACACACATATATATATATATATATATATATATATATAATTAAAAACTTGTAGCATTTTCATTACAACATGCAGTATCTACAGATGGAATCACGTATAGGTGTTAAAATCTTAAAATCTTATTAAAATCATCGATGAAATGAATTAAAAAAAGGATTTCATGAATTGAAAAGGAATCCAATTGTGCGTCTGGTGATTGAGTATATTTTGTGAAACTCGCAGTAACGGGAAAATCTTTTATTCGTTTTTATCTAAGGTTTTAACTGGATTTTGATACATCCACACCCACAAACACGCACAAAAAGCATACACACACACACACACACACACACACACACACACACATATATATATATATATATATATATATATATATATATATATATATATATATATATATATATATATATCTTTAAAAGGAAGGAAAAACTCAGCACCGTTATTCCATAATAAATTTATTTCGACCATATTTTTTTTTAATATATATTTTTTAATATTTTATATTTTATATTTTTTTGTTTTATCCTTGTTCCATACTTTTTCAGACTTATTTAAATTTCACAGTTTGTCTGACTACTATCCCCAGAAAAAACTCTCTTTAAAAGTATTCTTTTTTCTCACTTGACTTCCTGTCGCCATGGTGACAGTCTTTTAATGTATACATTTTCTAAAGGAAAATATATTTTTTTGAGGATTAAATTTTTCTGTTATGCATTTCAAATTATTTTGATTTCCCATCTGATGAGACTTGATTTTGGGGAGATATATTAAATCAACTTAGATTCATAAAGGCCCCAATTTTGGTCGAAATAAATTTATTATGGAATAACGGTGTTGAGTTTTTCCTTCCTTTCAAAGATAAATATTGCTCTGTATATAATCTAAAAAGTTTAATATACATTGAGCTCTCTATAGTGATTTAAAGATTCACTGTATTTATACATACTGGATCATACAATACAGTGGGTCTTAGAAATCACATATAGAATCATCCCTTACTACCAAGTTTTGGATACTATATATATATATATATATATATATACACATATCACATATATATATATATATATATATATATATATATATATATATATATATATATATATATATATATATATCAAATAATCTTCATAACATTTTAAGTTAACAAATATCTTTCTAAAACACTTAATGGTCCGGCATATTCACAGAACGTCACGACTTAATCACGAAGGATACATACAACAATAGTATCACTATTTTTTTCGACGTTTCAAAAATTTTCAATTGTGATGAAAAATGATTGTTTGATTCTCTGTGGGTGCGTGTTTATGCATTTATCTTTTGTTTGCGCATGTGTGTATGTTTACACGTGCGTGCGTATGCGTATATTTGCACGTGTGTGTTTGGGTGTACGAGCTTGCGTCTGTGTGTATGTCTATAAAGATGAGAAATCCATGAAAATGATCGCATGATGAAATTCAATACCTTACACACCAGTTTCAGTTTTACGAGTTCTTTTTCTTACCATATATATATATATATATATATATATATATATATATATATATTCGTATGTGTGTGTGTATATTTGTGTATATGTCAATCAATCTGTCTACGCAGAATTACGGTGTGTCTATATGATTACATTTTCAAAATAAATATAGAAATGTGCATGGTCGTACTTGTATATATTTTGCAAAGAAAGTATAAAAATAAGATGTGTATGTTTGATAAAGCATACGTACGTAATAAGTAACAACCATGAATATTACTGTTGAATGTATGTATACATAAGTTTATATAAAAAGTGTATGGACGCATGTAAAAGTAAAAATTATATTCTAAAAATATGCGTAAAATGAATCTTTGTTTGGTCATGTATATGTATCGTTTGGTTCGTTTGTTTAACGGTACATCAACCACCATGGGTTATTTAATGCCATACTTGTAGAAGAATAGTAATGGTATTATTTAACACATGGCTGGGGTGAGGGGTTCATACTTCCCTCAAGGGGATTAGCCCGAAAGTAAATTGAGATTTTTTTAAAAATGCAATAGGTCTACTGAAGTTCGAACTCACTTACTTCGATGCCGCAGCCCAACATGGTAACCCTTACGCCACGGCTATTCTCCACTCATGTACCTGTGTACATGCATGTGTACAAAAATATAAGTGTGAATTCATAAATGCATTATATGTATTGTTTTTACACACACACACACACACACACACACACACATATATATATATATATATAAATTTTCCCTTTTACGTTGATGTTTTATCAATATAAAGTAAATCGGGGGGAATAGCCTACGATATTAGTTGGACAGTGAGAAAGTCTATCTCCACTAGCACTAGATCAGAGAGATTGTTCTTGCGTCCGAGGTGGAGCATCACGCCTACCATCAGCTGCCCACTTATCGAGACTGTGCCACTCATAAGTTGGTGAGAGCCGGTATCGAACCCGGGACCTTTTCTAGTTTCTAGACGGTTGCTCTAACGACTGAGAAAAAATGGACCCTACTATCAAATGTTTTTTCATGTTTTTATCGCGTAAAAACATCAATTTTATTCCAGATTTTAAAATAAAAATGCAATAGAAAATAATCGCATTTTAAAAAGAAAAGCTGTGTACCCAGCGGACCACTGAGTCAAAGTGAAGTACATGGATCTGGGAAATGAGCTAAATAGGATATAATGCATAAAGGTGATGCTAATGATTTCTTTACAAGCCACAAGTGACTCTAGTTTGCTGCACAGTACGTACAAACTGGAACACACAAAGCGCGTGCGCGAAATTAATAATTCCAAATGGAGACAATTTACCAATCGCACTTTTTCTATATATTAAATTGGACACATGGTCAATTCATGAGTAGAGATTAACAGCTATGAATTAAAAGCTTTTCTTCTTCTAGATCGGTTGTCATACAAAGGTTAAAGTGTTCAGTTTTGCCAACTATTGAGCCATAGCTAAGAGGAGAATAGTTTGATAAATACTTCTTCAATGGATGTTAATGTCATGTGAAATGCAAACAGCCTCGTCTGGGAATTGAAATCCGTTCGCCATGCCCATTTCATACGGCAATAACCATTACATCAGAAACACCACCACATTTATTTGCATCGGGTATATATAATAGTATCCATGAATAAGTAAAATAATAAATAAGAGTAAAGTCGTCGGGGTGGCCTAAAGTCGTTATCAGCCAGACAGCGAGGGAGTCTATCCTCTTTTCACTAGCACTAGACCAAGGAGATTGTTTTTGAGTCGGAGTTGAGGCGCCACACCTACCATCAGTTCCTCAGTTCGCTGCACAGAGTTGGCGAGAGACGGTATCGAACCAGGAACCTTGAGATTCCTAGTCCAGTGTTCTACCGACTGAGCTAAACCAGCCATAAGTACACTAAATATGTTCTTAATACTTCTGAAACATAAAAAAATCTTATCTCTAGTGAGATATCATACAATAGAAACAAATATCATTGCGTCTTACTAATTAACAAAGTCTACAGAATTGAAACGTTCACCAAAAATAAAACATTAACGCCTATTTAAAAAAAAAAGATCATAAATCTATACAAGGGGTGAAATTATTTTTCAGTTCTAGATAATCATATTTTTTATTACATAATTTCAATGAGAGTTTCTTTTTCCTTCTTTCTTTCTTTCTTTCTTTCTTTCTTTCTTTCTTTCTTTCTTTCTTTCTTTCTTTCTTCTTTTCTTTCGTTCTTTATTTAGTTATTTCTTTTCAATTTTTGTTCTCTTCATCTAATTTCACATATTTTTTTTCTTTTCTTTTTTCTTTTATTCTTTCTTTCTTTTTTCCAGTTTTTGTTCCTTTTATTTTATTTCCTATATTTCTTGACTTACTTACTTTCTTCTTACTTTCTTTTTTTCCTGTGTTTTTTTTTTTTTTTCCCCATATTTCTTTCTTTCGTTCTTTTTGTCTTTCTCCCCTGTTTTTGTTTCTTTCATTTCATTTCGACAATTAATTGATTGATTGATTGATTTGTTTCTTTTCAGTTTTTGTTTCTTTTATTTCTTTTATAAATAATACCAAATAATTGCTTGTATAATATTCCACTAAACTAATGAAATTGACGGAATATTTCGTCTGTTAGGGTAGACGTATTTATGAGCAAAACACACACACATACACACACACACACACACACACACACACACATACACACACACACACACACACACACACACGATGTGAGGGAGAGATAGATAGATAGATAGGTAGATAGAAATTGATATAGATATATACTAGAATAATACCCATCAAAAATAATGTGAGCATATACGCAGATATCAATGCTTCTTCTTCGGATTAGAGTATCTGTGCCCTCTCACTGGGACATTTACCTTGCTACTCCCTCCATAGAATCAGTGTAGTGCTTCTACCTTTTTCCTAAAATCTAAAAATTAAATTTAGCGTCCAGTTCAAATAGAAAAACGATAATGTAGTCACAGCATGTATTAGTATCAGGCCCGACCTTAGAGTTAGAGAGGGATTTACTTATTTGCTTCGTGGATAAAAATTAATAACCAACGAATTCTCACTCTATATTACAATTACACACACACACACACATACACACACACATATATATATATATATATATATATATATATATATATATATATATATATATATATATATATATATATATATATATATATATATATATATCGTCGTACTTTTATATTTCGGGTAGTTTTTTCTTAAAAGCTTTTTGCACACGCTTATAGGATATCCAGTATTCCTATTTAATACAAATAATTTACACAATTTTTGAAAGTATTCCCATCTAATAATAATATTTTTATGATTTCAAGTAATTACTTCTCTATAATCATATTCATTCGCTTGCACACAATTATTTTCTTTCAAGCAACTGAAAATGGTAATCCTTAGTAAACAATTATAGATTCAAGTAACTTATTATCAATACAAATGATTTACAGTTATTTGGCATCAAGTATTTCTATCGAGCCCGAATAATTTTAAACAGATCTATTTTACCCATAGATGGGACCCTAAAAAGATAATACCAGTCTATGTCAGAGCAGACAACAGATTAATGACAATCAAGTGATATTCCACATTAAAAAGAAGTCCAGAACTGCAGCCCCACGATCAGATGCAGTTTTGTATTATATCCAGGACTCTCCTTCATGGGGAAGGGCTCTTACCCTTCTACGGGAGATACAATCACCATATTCCCCGCTAACTGGGCGAAGTGTAAACTTATTACGAGTTTAAAAAAATAATAACTGCTATTATTATGATATATAAATATATATATGTGTTTGTGTGTGTGTGTGTGTGTGTGTTTCAGCGCACGTGCTTGAAAGTTGTGGAGAGACACACCTCTCTCTCTTTCAACTTAGCAACGCCACCTGTTGAATGACATCAGTACTACCTGACAGAGATGGCCGTCACTGTTAATCTCATTCCCTAGATTTAAAAAAAAAACCCTCTCTGCCCCAGATAGCACGACTATTTTAAAAATCGCTCCCACTGTCAAGTTTATTATTCAGATCGACAGCATAATCAGTTTTATCATCCCGTCTTCTTCATCCTTCAATGCGTTACACAGACAGCAGCAGCAGCAGCAATACAGTGAGTGTTTGCATGACTTTTACAGTAGAAAAAGTAACACAACCTCTGCTTAGAAAGTGCTGAGACTACATTAGTCATTCCATTAGTTTCACTATGGATAGCCGTAGTAGCTGTAGTAGTACTAAATGCAGTTCTAGTGCGGTCTGCTTTGTCTGGTTGTTCGTCTTTTGATGTGAATTTTATGGGGAACCATTTGCCAATACTGAATCGAAATACCAAATCCGAATTATTATTTTCTTTTTCTTTTTCCCCTCCTCATTTATTATATTATCATTTTTTTATAAAGCAAGTTTTTCATATCAGTTTCAATTGATAGACATTCACTTTAGTTTGATTGACAACAAGTCTTCTCAGGTCTCCAGAACTCTCCTAAGTATCCTAACTGATCTTACAAGAGGCGTATTCTGGATGGACGCGATTCTTCTATCCAAGCCCTTGGGGACCGTTCCAAGTGCACCGGCTACAATTGGCATCACCATCGCTCTCATATTCTACATATTTTTTCAACTCTCTGGCAAGATCCAAGTATTTTCAATCTTTTATGTTCTTTTACTTTGTTCACTGAAATAGCAGAATTCATGACAAATTATTTTTGTTAATTATCACGAGGTCTGCTATTTCAGTGAACAAAGTAAAAGAACATAAAAGATTGACAAATACTTGGATCTTGCCAGAGAGCTGAAAAAATATGTAGAATAATTTTCATACCTTTTTACTTTTAGCTAATTTTAGTACCATTATCTCTTCGACACCGTGGAACAGTGCGTCTCGGAAACAAACCAAATGGGTCAATCTCTTAACAAGACACAATATCGTAATAATAATAATAATAATAATAATAATGTGGGAAGAAAAACAATTATATGGACACTTCAAACGGCAAATCAGAGAGGTTGCACATGAAAAGACTTGGACATGGTTAAGAAGAGGAAACCTCAAGAGAGAAACTGAATCATTTATAATTGCTGCACAAAATAATGTCATAAGAACAAATTATATCAAAGCAAAAATTGATAGACGCAACGAAACAGTAAATGTAGATGTGCGGTGACAGAGATGAGACTGTAAACCATGTATTAAGTGAATGTAGCAAACTAGCAAAACGGGAATACAAAGCTAGGCATGACTGGGTTGGAAGGTGATTCACTGGGAATTATGCAAAAAGTTAAATTTTGACCATACTACAAAATGGTATATGCATAAACCAGAATCTGTTCTTGAGAATGAAACGCATAAAATTCTCTGGAACATTGAGATAAAGACAGATTACCCTATCCCAGTCAGGAGACCAGACCTAGTGTTGATTAACAAAAAAAAAAAAAGAAAAAGAGAACGTGTCAATTGGTGGACTTTGCAGTTCCAGCAGACCACAGGGTGAAGTTGAAGGAAAATGAAAAGATGGATAGATACCTGGACCTTGCCAGAGAGCTGAAAAAGCTGTGGAATATGAGAGTGAAAGTGATATCAACTGTAGTTGGAGAACTTGGAACGGTCCCAATAAACTAGGAAAAAAGACTTGGGGATCTGGAAATCGGAGGAAGAATTGAGACCACCCAGACTACTGCCCTGCTGCAAGCGGCTAAAATACTCAGAAGAGTCCTGGAGACTTGTTGTCACTCAGACTCCAGTGAAACACCATCAGCTAACGCTGATGTGAAAAACTCAAAAGGATTGAAAATAATAATAATAATCGAGTGCAGGAAACTAGCATAAAATGAATACAAGAGTAGACATGATTGGGTAGGAAAGGTGAGCCACTGGCAATTGTTTAAGAGACTAAAGTTAGTCTATGTATACAAATTCTATAAGCACAAACTAGTTTTAATTCACAAGAAGAAAAAGAACCTGTTATATAGTAGATTTTTCAGTTCCAGCACATGATAGAGTAAAACTAGAATAAATGAATAGATTTTCAAATACCTGGACCAAGCCAGAGTACTGAAAAAAGGTTTTGGAACACAAAGGTAACAATAATAGTATTGCAGTTAATCATACAATGAGCGAATGGGCACAAAGTAGTCAAAAAGGAGTATAAGTCTAGACACAACTGGGAGGGAGTTGCGATCCCTTGGGAATTATTATACACACAAACTGGAATCTATCCTTGAGAATGAGATGTTTGAAATTATCTGGGAATCTGAGATACAGATGGATCTCCTAATCCTAACGAGAAGACCAGAATTAATGTTGAACAATAGAAATAAAAGAACCGGTCATTAAGTGGATTCTGACGTTCTGGCACATCACGGAGTGAAAATGTAAGAAAAATGTAAGACAAATACTTGGACCTTTCCAGATAACAGAAAAAAATTGGACCATAAATATGAATGCCGTAGCAATTGTAATTGGTCCCCTTCGAACAATCTCCGAGGGTTGGAAAAGAGTCTGGATGAATTGGAAATCAGAGAAAGAATCGAGACGATCTAAACAAAAACATTGTTAAAATCGGCTAAAATACTGAGACGAGTCCTGGAAATATGAGGACATTGTTATCACTTCTTCTTCTTCTTCTTCTTCTTCTTCTTCTTCTTCTTCTTCTTCTTCTTCTTCTTCTTCTTCTTCTTCTTCCTTCTCACTTCTTCTTCTGCATTTAGTAAGCATTTAGGCCAAAGATTGAGTGACAAAAGTCTTCTTAATACAATACCGGACACTTGTAACCATTATAGATGTACTTTCACCTTTGACATATTGCCAATGGCATCACATGCAGATTCTGCATTTAACACATACTGGTTGCATTTGTAATGACAATGACTGTCGCTTCACTCACATAAGTTGCAATAGGTTGGTGGTGGGGGTGTCGCACTCACTAATGGTAGAAGTCCAATTAAGAAAGAAAGAGAAGTGAGTGGCGTCGGTGTTTTCTTCCGGTCTAACATAGATAAGGTGCAGCAGGTCATGCAGTGACTGAAATACATTTAGAACGACCTATCACCAAGCACTTTGTACACTTTTAGACCCCTTTCTCTTCTAGACTCTGTCATTACTATCAACCGCATTAATAGTAAATTACACTACTCTACCGAATAAAAACAATTCTATTTGACACTTATTTCCTCCTTCTTCACGTGGAATTTTTACTTATCCACTGGCTTGAATATCAACGCTAGTAAAACGTGGGAATGATTGACAAAGTTTCTCTTTGTTATACGGATTCTTTGGTTTCGTTTCAGTTTTTAATGGCATATCAGCACCTTATGTTTGTTTTTTTAAGCCGATATTGGTTCTAGGCAAATTCTACTCAGGAGTTTAATGATGACAGTTTTCTTATTTCTTAATGATAGAAAGACAGAGAGCGAGTTTGAAAATATGATGAATGTTTTACGGTTAGTTTCAGAGATTATGTTGGCAGCTAAATCTATTGCACGCGCTTTAGCAGGAAAAATTGAGTTTTTTTTTTGGGGGGGAAAGAGCTTTTATTTTTACAATGGTTTTGTTTTATCGTTGACATTGGAGCAATTTGAAAAGATGTAGAAATGGTTGGGATGGTGTTCCAGGATGTTGCGGAGTTTATCTTCTTAAGTGCTGGGATGGGTTTTTGTTTTTGGAAGCGAGTTTAGTTCAAGGATCATTTTAAGTTTTTAATAATGTAAGGTGGTGTTTTAGGTATGATGGCTTACATTTTCATGGGGATATATTAAAAATATTTTAAATACTAGCAAAAAACACCCTCCGGGTGGTGTAAAAATTTATTTTAAAAATATATTGCCTGAGATGGGAGGAGTTAAAAATTAAAATAGAAGGGTTTGTATCATTACTAAAATCATCAAATTTATTGAAAGATTAAAAAAAGAATAATAACACCATTTGAAATTGAAAATTAGTCCTGTCCCCTTCAACTATGTTTATATATCTACTAATTATTGATTAAATAATTATTTTCAATATTTTAACATAAATTTTACACAAAATCGCAGGTATTTTTTGTAATTTTTTTAGTTTACCGCTTGTTACAGAAAAAAGGTCGAAAGTAAAAAAAATAATTTAAAAAATAGATTGCAAATTTTGCAAATACTTTTTACATTTAAAGTTATAATATAATTTTTTTAAATTCATTTCATAGGTTGTTGGTTGTTCTATGTATTGACGATTTTGGGTAATGTAACATAAGTAGTGACGTAGTTTTGGTTAGAGACAAATGGAGACCGAATATGTACAATTTTAAAGTAAATATTTAAATTATTACAATAAGTTTTACAATTTCTTTTATTCTCTTTTCAACACTTTTTTTACTTCTTTCTTTTCTGCTTATTTTTGGGATAATTATTTAAATCTCCTAAATCTTGACATTCTCATAGATGATCTATGGTCACCGCTAAATCAACAAAGTTAAATAGCGATGAACTTGTTCAATATTTACATAGCTGAAACTTAAGCAGCGACGAGTACTGTAAGCAACCTGGGTTCAAATCCTGGACAAGGCTGAATGTGTTTCACTTAGCATTAATGCCTTTGGGGAAGGCTTACACCCATTTGTCCTCCCAAGCTACAGGTTAATAATAGGGCAGACTTGGCTCTTTAAACTTGCTAAGTGTCATATAGAACCTAAATTAAGAGAATGGAAATGTGTGTTCTTCCTATAAATAATCCCCCGAACAACGAGATCTCTCTGTACTTGTTAATTCAACCTACCAACTGTTAATTATTATCACCTTGTATGTTGCTTAGTAAACCCTTTGCCCTATCCTTAATATTCGTTGTGTTTATTCATATTATTTCTCTGTTAACACTGATACTGGAATTATACAGTAAGTCAACCAGTCTATCAGAAGGAAAACCTTGAATTCAATCCAAATCTAAACCACTTAAAAACTGACCTTGTGTTGCATCCTGCTTATTGCAAATGGTTTGGCTAAATACGAACTAGATACGAAATAGAAAGGCTGTGTGCTATATCTAAGTAAATCTTTGTAAATAACAACAAATAACAAACACATGAAGTAAATAACTGATTCTTTTTATCGCAAGGCAACTTTCACCCGACTTCCTCAGCTTCATTTAGATTTCACATCATTTCGTACACTGCCATTGGTGTCAGCTAATATATTCAAAAGAACATCTTATACTTACCAGTATATAATTATATATTATATTTTGCACAGTATCTATTCATATATCTTATTTTAAGACAGAAGTAATTATGAATACGTAGAGTTCAATAAACCTCTCAGATTTGGTGTACATTTAACAAAGCTAACAAATCTATAATGATAGTATAATATATTTAGCGGGATCCAAAGTACAGATCAATATGAATGTAATGTTCGATCTTTTGGCGTCGGAATTTCGTTTGTTTTCTTTATTTAATGGTATGCCAACCTTCTTGGATTATTTAAAGCCATCCTTGTAGAAGACCAATAATGGTACTATTCAACCTACATTGATAGGGAGATAAAGGAGTTCATGCCTTTCCCAAGGGTTTTTAGACCGAAAGTTAACGTGATAGTGAAACTGAAGTTTGAACTCGTTTATCACAATGTTGCTGTCCAGCCCGATAGCCACTACATCACCGATACTTTTTACTTTTTTTACTTTTGTACGGTATTTTACTTCCAAACAACAGATAAAGCTTGAATAATTAATTATTGACACGTCTATTTTTTTTTTCATTTCTTTCTCTGTTTCTATGTCGACCAAGTTCATTCGTTTTCTTCTGTTGATGATATTTCAAATTAATTATTAGTTTCACGTTTCTCGTTTACGTTAATGTTTTCGTGTTTAACACAGGAGTTATTTAACTTACGAGTTTATGTCGTTTATCTCGTAACTCAATTTCCTCGTATATTAAATCAATTTTCCCGATTGAAATTGCAGCAAATGCCGTAAGAAATAGGGCAAATCACAACTTTGAAAATGGTCGACCGATGAAAAGTGCTACCAACTGTGATTAGTGGGGAAACAAAATGAAAATATCATCATCATCACCACGGATTCAAATATTTTTTTCTCGCCAACCATCCCAAAACAATGAAGAACCCTTCTGATTAATTAGTCATACATTCGTTAATATCCAGTGAATGCTCTACGATAGCGGAATCATGTGACTGTGAATAACCGGATGTAGATGTATGGGCGTGTCTACGAATTGAACGTGGTACATGTTGAGCTATTCTCACCTCTAATCGTTGGATTATCCTGCCTATATTATCGACTTCACACTGATACTTAAAAGTATAGATAACTATACATTATAGAAGGTTATGCTTGATATCCTTCTGAAAGGACGGAAATGGAAATGCAATTTGAGTGATAAATATAGTCCGTACACGAGTCAAATTGAAAAACTACATAACAGACAAATATATTTTTCAGCATTTAACAGACTTGTTAGATCCGATTCAAAAGATCTTACTATAAATGTGGCATGTAGGAGTTAATTTTATAAATTTGGCCATTTAAAATCCTATGTTATACGAGATTGAATATATCTACACACACACACACACACAAACACACACACACACACACACATATAATATATATATATATATATATATATATATATGTGTGTGTGTGTGTGTGTGTGTGTGTGTGTGTGAATACTTTATTTGTGTATTAAAATAATGATAGAATGACAATTAAAACTTTAAAAAGTCCTCAATATTTCATAAACAGGGCAATATGGGACATAATAGATAATATATAAATATATATATATTTAATATATATATATATATATATATATATATATATATATATATATGTCTATAATATATATTATTTGAGTGTGTGTGTGTGTGTGTGTGTGTGTGTGTGTGTGTGTGTGTGTGTGATGAATGCATTTCTAAACCTAAGCAGACTTGAAGAATTTATCTTTGCAAACATAAGTACACCAAACACGCCTGGGTTTAAGAAATGATGAACCTGTTCAGACAACATTCAAAAACAGGATGTGTAGTCTATCACTTAATAACAACAAAAACTGCACCCATTAGAAAGATGTTGGTCACTGATGACAGAACCCTGACCTGATACACTGTCTAGCACTCCAAGCAACCGATCGACTAGGAGGCTGGGGTTGACTATCAAGAAAACCAATACCTTTGGTCAGGACATCCCCTAGGTCACCCTCGATCGACGAAGTGCTTGAAGCTACTGACCACTACACTACACTTATCTGAGCTCTACTACCACCAGCAAGCAATGATGGAAATCGATGAGTGCATTGCCTAAGGTATTCTGGCCTCTTGGTCAAATTAAACAACAGGCTTCGGATTGATTGATTGGTTTTAAAAACCGTCTTATTAAAAGACAGCAAAATTGCACTTTGAACAGTCAGTCATATTGATATAAAAATCCACTGATTTGGGATATCTGACAGGCACTATTCACCTATTGTTGTATAAATAAGTTCAAAACAAAAACAAAATATTGAAAAACTAATATTAAATATTAATAATATTCTAACAGTTGAATTTCGTATATATAATATATGTATTATATATTTTAATGATAAATTATATATAATAATAAATTATAAATAAAATTAAATAAATTAAAAGATGATAATAATATAATATATAATATATATAATATATATAATAACAATATAATTATAATTATATAATTATATAATTATAATTTCAATTAAATTTCAATTTAATAATAATTTCAATTTAATTTCAACATAATTTCAATTTAATTATATAATCATATAATTATATAATTATAAATATATATATAATATTTAATATAATAATATAATAAAATTATATTAAATAAATTTAATAATAAATTATATATAATAATAACTTATTTATATTATATATATTTCATATATATAATACCAACGTGTATTAAAAATGTTATATATATTTTGATATTAATTTAAATTATTGATTTAATATTAAACTAATATTAAATATTAATATTAAACTAATATTGAAAAACTAATATTAAATCAAATCATATTTATTTTGAAACCATGGTTACATATAAGAGAGAAACACCCCCCTCATAAAGGATGAAAGACACTTTTAATCTAATGGAGCGGCTGGGGTGCTATAAACATACAGCCATGGATGGAGTATCGCTTAACTGATTTTTCTTAATTAGCCAACAGCCACGAGCATTGGGTTCTTTTGTGATTTTTAATATGTTTGATTTGATTTTTTGAAAAAAGGAATCTAAAAGTTAAAACAACTGGTTTTAACTGTTTTTAAAACACTTTAGGGTAGGGATTAAAATATACATATGCTTATATATTCACTCTTCTGTATCTCGTCATGTTGTAATGATAATAATTTATTGTGCCATGGGTATGACGTTAAACTTCCTCTGGTGGTGATGTTCCAATTCTGGAGATCTGGAGGGTGTAGCGTACCCCTTCATTACCATTACTTATTCATTCTGCTGGTACCTGGTAGTTTTCAATCTATGGGTTAAATAGATCAAATAGTATAACCTATTATTTATGTATAGATGGGGCGAGAGGAGTTCAAATCCTGGACGAAGTTGTTTGCAGTTCACATAGCGTTCTTATGAGAAAGGTATTCCCCTCCATCTATACATAAATAATAGGTTAGACTGTGATATTCTACCTTAGTTTGGCTACTAGTGTAAGATAAAGAAGAATCTTGAATTCAAACCTGTTAAACTCCGCTTAGGACATATACCTCGTGTCTCACATATCAATATATATTTTTGAGTTCTTATCATATATATATATATATATATATATATAATATATATATATATATGCGCGCGCACGTGTGTGTGTGTATGTGTGTGTATGTGTGTGTGTGTGTGTGTGTTTAGACAAACAGACTGAGACAGAGATAGAGAGAGATGTTTGTGTACATAAAATACTTAGTTTATTTTAGTTTCTTTGTTTAATAACATTTAATCAACCTTCGTGGATTATTAAGTGTCAAAACCATCCTTGTTGAAGAAAGATAATGGTGCTTTTTAAATCCAAAACTGGAAGGATAAGGCGTTCCATACCTTTTCCAAGGGTATTAGACCCAAAGTGAACATAATTGGGGTACTGGAGCTTTAACTCGTTTACTACGATATTTTAGACCAGTACTTTTGCCACTACGCCACGAGGTGTCTTCCATATAAAGAATTGTAAATATAAATGGACAATAAAATCATAAATAGTTTAGAAAGTGTAAATAGTTTTTTTTGAAAATGTGTCTCGATGTATTCAAGATAAACCGTGCCGTATAATACAGCGGGATTGCATCAGCAGAGGAACCGTTTGAAAAGTTTTCATCTTCGCCAAAGATGAATCCTCAAATTTGAATCCAGTTCGTCGAATATGTTGCAGGACCACTGTTTTAAACTAGTGCTCTTTTTATTTAGCCTTGTGCACGTTTTCATAAACTCTTGAACAAAACAAAGGGAGGAAGAGGAAATAAAATTCTGCCTATTGTTTCACGTGCGAGAAGCGGGTGGGGGGCAGGCCGCTACAGAAGTTGGTCAGATCGTTACAACCTGTACATCCTCTGAAGGGTGGTCGCATCCAAAGGGTGGGCGCTCTGTACGACTGGTTCTTTACCCAGAACTGCATTTCAAGGACCTCTGCAAATGCGATTTGAAACTCAAAGGCATTGACCGGGGAAGTCTAGTCTGGTACACAGGTTTTAATGTGGCTTAGTGTATCTGGTGCTAATAAATGGTCACCCTTCTAAATACGGAACAGGTTCATCCCTCTTGACTTCATTGATCTAATGGGAACAGTGTTCTTTTAATACGACGAAACCGTTTCTCAGAAAATTTAGTGTAGCTTAGATTTTGTGTGTGTGTCGAATTCTGGTTTGCTGGCGAGCATCACCTAGAGCTCACTGTTATATATAATTGTATACAAGTTTGAGGTCATTTTCCGAAGAGCTTTGTCTTGATGTTAAGCGACTAATACGCTGCTTTGAAACCAATAACGCCTTTTAATTGTATACTATATCATAACAAATATATATATATATATATATATATATATATATATATATATATGATATGATATGATATGATATTTAAAGAATTTATTTTCTTTTATCTGTAAGGGCGTACTTTTTTGTGTCTAGGAAAACATTCCTTGGGCGTGTGTCATGCTTAATGAAGTTGCTGATAATTCTTTCACCGGGTGACCCGGTAGAAAATCAATAATTGGCATCAACACTCATTATCTACATTTCGGTTTGATTAGGAAAATCGTGAATGGAGTGGTTTACGTCGAAGGTCACTATTGCCAAGCAATGTCTAGGAAATGCGTGGGATAGAGGCAGTCATTTGAGAGATATAAATTATTGGCATTTGCGGACCGAGACTCAGAGAGAGAGAGAGGGGGGAGACAGACAGCCAGACAGGCAGGCAGACAGACAGACAGTGAGAAAATCTGAACTGTGAAACCGCTCTGTCAAATGGTGGTTCGGTAAAGAAGGCCTCAGAAATGAAAGGGTTTCTCATTGTCTTCATTGTGTGTGTTGAGGTTCTACGTTTGAAAACTGGCAACATATGAATTTCAATTCTGGGATTGTACAAGGAGGGGAAACCTATGATGTATTCTGACTAAATTACATTGACGATGAGGACAACATTACAGGCGAGATTTTCCTTGAATATTTATTGAATTTGACTGTTAGCATAGTAAGTAATGTTACATAATTGATAATTGGGAACGGTGGTGTAGATTAGTAAAACTAAAGATTTTATGGAAAATACAGAGGATTTGATTAACAAGATTTAACCCTGGACGAGCCAGATATATGATGGTGTCTCTCGTCCAAAAAGCCATTTCTCACGCACATTTGTCTTGGGTTGAATATTAAAATTAAAGGCGTCTATAAAAAAAAATGTTGTGTTCGTTTATTAAAAACAAATAACTGACCAGATGTTGGATTATTTTGGTATATAAGGTGTGCTACAATACACTACTTAAATTTATAGACTAAGCTAGGTCACATGGTTTAAACCTCAGCCAATCAACAGCCCGAATACAAATTAATTGGCTGATATTGACAGACGTCCATTTGTATTCATTGACGAACGACCTGCCAGACTGAGGAGCACCAAGGAATAACCAAAACATCATAGCCAATATTAGGGATACTAACATGCAGATAAGAGATATCAGCTACTCAGATCTATAGAAGGGAATACCATAGAAGATAAGTGTGCAGGATAATTATATAAGTATACGTGCAAGGTTACACTCAACAACATACGTATAGATACGACTATTATAAAATGAGTATACAACAGTAAAAAATAAAAAATAAGCGGAGTGGCCTATTATGGGTATCAACTGGACAACGAGGAGTCTATCCCCTCTTCACTAGACAGGTATATTTTTTGTTCTGAGGTGGAGTGCCACACTTACTATCAGCTTCCTACTTTTCCTCACATATCCAAGCCATGCTTCTCATGTGCAAAGTTGACATGGGTCGGTATCGAAAACGAAACTTTGGGGCTTCCAACAGAATTTGAGGGCCGCTTTAGCTCAGTCGGTAGAGCGTTCGATAGGGACCAGAAGGTTCCGGGTTCGAGACCAGCCCTCGCCAACTCAGCGTATGAGTAGTACAGAGATTTGTGCAGTGTGGCGCTCCACCTCAGACGCTAAAATAATCTCTTGGTCTAGCGTTAGTTAAAGGGGATAGACTCCCTCGCTGTCTGGTTGATATTGACTTTAACCCACCACGACGAAAAATAAAGTATAAAAATGGGTATCAACTGTACAGCGAAGGAGTCTATCCCTTTTTCGCTAGACCAGTTAGATTTGTAGGTCTGAGGTTGAACACCCCATTTACTATCAGCTTCTCACTTTACAGCACAGATCCAAGCCGTGCTATTCATGCGCTGAGTTGACGAGGGCCGGTATCGAGCGCAAAACTTTGGCATTAATTTATAAAGTACATTTGGAAATAGCATATCTTATTGTATTTTTTTTAGATAAGGCCTACATTGAGACACTAACGAGGCTCAGAGCAAGACGCCGACACGTAAGACCCAAATTGCCAATCGACAATGTTCTCCTTCTGCATGACAATGCTCGACCACATACAAAAGCATCAGGAAAAGGGGGAAAATTGCCTCATTCAGGTGGACAACTTTTCCGCATCCTCATACTCACCAGATTTAGTGCCTTCAGACTATTATCTCTTCGACCCCATGAAAAAGGGTTGGAAAGGCAAACATTATTTCAGTGACGGGGAAATGAAATCTGTAGTGAAAAAGTGTTTAAAGAACAGTCAACATAATTTTACATGGCAGAGATACATGCTCTCATTCGGGTGGAATATTGCTTTGAGAGAAACGGTGACTATGTGAAGAAGCAGGGATGTGATTCGCAGAGGACCAGCTTCATTTTGATGTATGATATATGTTACTGTGTTGGTAACTATACCTGTCATGAGTTTTTCACACCAGCATTAACTGATGGTCTTTCACTGGAGTCTGAGGGACAACAAGTCTCCTCAGGTCTCCAGGACTCTTCTGAGTATTCTGGCAGATTGCAGCAGTGCTGTATTCTAGATGGTCTCAATTCTCCCTCTGATTTCCAGATATTATTATTATTATTATTATTATTATTATTATTATTTTGGTTTTTGGCTCACTGAGACTGAGTAACAGCTCGTCTCTTCAGGTCTCCAGTAGTCTTCTGAGTATTCCATCCTATCTCAACAAAGCGGTTTGTTTGAATGGTCCCGATTCCACCTCTCATTTCCAATTCATTCAGTCACTTTTCCATACCCTTGGGGACCGCTCCTCGGGCACCAGTTATAATTTTTACAATCTTTACCTTCATGTTCCGCAGTTTGTTTTTTGGGGGGATTTTGAGTTTTTTATTTTTTGTTTTTTTTTGGGGGGGGGTCAGTTCTCTGGCTAGGTCCAAGAAATTATCTATCGTCTCACTTTCTTTCATTTTTACTCTCTGATCCGCCGGGACGGTAAAATCCATGAGATGACAAGTTCTGTTCTTCTTGTTAATTAACACTCCTAGCCGAGATTATCATTATTATTATTATTATTATTATTATTATTATTATTAGTAGTAGTAGTAGTAGTAGTAGTAGTAGTATTTTATTTCATATTATCTTTAGAAAAATTAGTTGCCTTATATTGAAACTTGCTCGGGTCATTATTTCTTTTCATTTATTAGATGAAGATTAATCTGAAATTATTGTTTAAAAGAATAAAAATGTAACCTCAAGAGGGAAAAGGGGAGTGATTTTCATGACCCACATGGTTATCATTCTGTTTTCTTTCATTAGGACCAAGTGACTAAATTCATAGTGTCTTCCGTATATATCCCCCCCCCAGTCGTTGTTATTCCTCATATCCAAATATAAGTTGCTATTTTTTTCGAACAAAATCCAACAAACACATGCATATAGTTGGCACATTTGCCATAAAATGCTATTATAGCTAAATAGATGATTCATCAAATACATTGTATCAGAAATAAAATTGGAGGATTGTATCGAATAAATGTTTCTATGCAAACAGCTTTCACGCAAGGGAGTGTTCTTCAAAAAACAGTTTTTTCCTGACATACTGGATACTATTTATAATTGTAAAATGGTTTTCTGATTAAACATGTTCATGAGCAACAGAATAAAACAAACATCATTTATCTATTGGGAATGTCATAAGTGTTAGCAACAGTAATCAATAATTGCAATTGTTATTTCCTCTCTTCACATTTTCCTGTGCAACCAGAGTTTCTTCTCTAGCGGACATCAACAGAATTATACATGTCATACTGGTTGAATCCTAATTTTAAAGAGATTTTTCATACGTAGAGAAACCGACAGATATGACAGCCGCCAGCCTTTGATATATATATATATATATGTGTGTGTGTGTGTGTGTGTGTGTGTGTGTGTAAGTAAGTAAGTAAGTAAGTAAGCTTTTCATTTGTTTGATATTTTGTTGTTGTTTTTTTTTAGTCTGTAAAGGTATATTTTCGTTTTATATTTTTAATATACAACAATATACCTATGTATATATACGAAATCATTCATTGCACGTGTGTAATGGTTAACAAGCTTACTGACAATATTCTTATACATTGAATCGAATTTCTAATCTATTTTTACATTTTCCTTTTTTTATCTGATATTTACATTATGACAGTTTTACTTCAATTATCAAATATGAAAATCTATGAATATTAACAAACAAAAAAGAAGCTGATAAGAAACTTTTTTTTTCTTTCTGAATTTTCTTCTTTTATTAAATCTTAAAAAATACATTGACTTTATTGATTAATTATATTTTGAGAATCGAAGAATTTTTGTTTACAGCCGGAAGTAGATACCGTTTCGTTTGGTTTCTTTGTTTAATGGCCTACCAACATTCTTGGGTTATTTAATTCCAAACCCATCCTTGTACAAGAACAGTATTGGCACTATTTAACCCATAGTTAAGGTGATGAGGGAGTTCATACCTTTCCCAAGAGTATTAGTCCAGAAGTGAACGTAATAGCGTGACTTGAGTTTGAACTTTCTTACTGCAATATTGCAGTTCAGCACGATAGTCACTACGCCACGGTGACACCTAGTTGAATTGGTAAGAAATGTACAGATCTTAACATGGAATAGACTGCATCCTGCTCAATATATAAATAGAAGCAGTGATTCAGTGTGGGTCTTATACCAAAAAACTAGTGGCTCATGTTGTAATGGTTACCGCCATTGGAAATGGATACGGTGACACGAGTTCAAATCCTGGACGAGACTATTTGCATTTTACATAACACTAATCCACTTGGAAAAGAGATCAACCCATCTATTCTCCCTCCTGCAATGGGTAAATACTAGGGCAGACTGAGCTCTTTAATCATGGTTAGGCAACCAGTCTAGGAGAAGGAAAACTGAATTCAAACTTTTTTTTAACTCCGCTTAAGAAATCAACTTAGTGTCCAATCCTAGTCGTGTAGAGGGGGTTGTTAAATATATATATATATATACCGAAAACCTCCAACAACTCCCACTCCGGTTCAGAGTTGACCTCGGAATAATGACAAGGAAAGAGAACTCTATACCCCCTAGATCAACATTAGATTCAGTTTAGTGTGAAACACAAAACACTTTTTGTGTGTGTTGGTAGGTGGTCTTATCCCTATGTAGGGGATACAGTCATTATATTATAAGCCACACTAACAGAGCGTTGTATAATTTTGTTTTCATCTGTATAATTCAAAATTTTGATTAGAGAAAGTATTATTCAATTCGGGTAAATAATTCAAATGTAATTTTTCTAAGTGAGCCAGTCAGATAATCATTATTTATTCTATAAATTCATTAAAAATTAAAATTCAATTGATAACTGCCAATATTCTTCACTCATTTCTTTGTAGAGTTTGTGGCTTAGTCATCTGCATTGTCCCAAATTATGTTATACATGGTTTCTACTGTAAAAGAGTAAAACATAATTGTGTATCAACCAATTTGTGCTGTGAGTTTGTGTTGTATTGATGATTGAATCTTGTGATAATTTCTCACTTCACATAAATCATACTAAATAACTATAGACAAATACTTTATAAGATTCTGTCAATATTTCTGAGATAAGGCGTTGTTTTTATTATTAATACTATTTAACTATATGAGATTTCTTCACACCTGTCTTAGTTTGTGATTCACAGGAAGCTTAGTAACAACTAGTCTCCTCAGGTCTCCAGAAATCTTCTGAGTATTCAAGGCCATTTTAACAACGCTGTTGTTTGGATGGTCTCGATCCTTCCTCTGATTTCCAACTCACCTAAACTCTTTTCCAAACACAGTGGGACAGTTTTAGGGGCATCAATTACAATTGGTATGTCCTTTGCCTTCATGTTCCACAGTTTTCCCAATTCTCTGGCAAGGTCCAAGTATTTGTTTATCTTTTGGTGTCTTGATAGTGTCTTGATTTGGTAGTTCTATTTCGACCATTATTTTTCTTTCCACCTTTTTTATCACTAGCATAGCACACCTTCTAATTCCGAATTCCATTCCTATATCTTGGTTATATATTTTAATGGTTTGTACCAGGGTTTCTAGTACTGTTTCATTATTTGCAAATTTTTTTAATGTCACCCATATACCTAAGGTGGTTTATTTTTCCTGAGATTTAGTGAATTTGTATCCCCTGTACATTTTCTAAGTATATAATTGAGTGTCATTATTGCTATAATAAATAGTAATTATGATAGTGATTCTCCTTGGAAAATACCTGTTTGGATTTTAAATTCTGACAGGGATTACCCTCCTGTTTCTAATTGGACTCTCTAATTTTCTATGGCTTTTTTAATGAAATTTATGATGTTGATGGATATTTTGTACATTTTAAACATTATAATACAGGTATATGAGACCATGTCAAAAGGCTTTCTGTAGTCGATCCACGCCATTGCAATATTTTGGCGCCTATTTTTAACTTCCTTGTGATATCTCTTGAGTTTGATGTTTGAGTTATCTATGTAGTTGTTTTTCTTCCCATTTCTGTTTTGCTAGTTCTTGTATTTCTGTTGGTCAATATTTTGCAATTGCTTTTCCTGTCTGCTGCAATTTCTCGTTCCTTACTTTTATTAATGCATTCGTCAAGTGCTTGGATTGTCGTATCTATACTATCTTCAATGTTGGTGAGACCTCTTCCTCCTCCTTTCTAGGCACATATAGTCTGTCAATGTTGTCTCTTGGGTGTAATGCTTTGTGCATGGTTATGAGTTTCCTTGTCCTTTGGTCGATCTGCCGGAGATCCTCTCTTATCCATTTTAGGAATGGTCCCGAGTATCTTACGAGAGGGACAGCCCATGTGCGTATTCCCTTGATAAGGTTTCTGCTACGTAACTTGGTTTCTAGGAGCTTTCTTGTTCTTCTGAAGTATTCTTTTCTTACTTTTTCTTTCATTTCCGTTTGTTTGATTGCGTCTGTTTCTAATATTCCCAGATGTTTATATTTCTCTTTTTCTCCAAGTATCCTAATTTCTTCTCGATTCGATTATTATTATTGTTCACTCCTTTTGAGTTTTTTTACATCAGTGTTAGCTGATGGTCTTTCACTAGAGTATTATTATTATTATTATTATTATTATTATTATTATTACTTTTACACTGTGGATTGTTATACCGATCTTAGTTGGTATATTCATAGCGCTGTAAACACGGTAAATTTTCTGATGCTAGATAAGCCCCGAAGTGTAGATGTTGACATGGGAACAGTATTGTCAGGTGATTCAAATAAAGGGTTTATGTTCAGAATACCCAGAAGGTTACTGAGTACGAAAAAAAGAACCTGAAAACGGTCGGAGACTACAGCGGTCGAAACGTTGAGTATAGAAAGCAATATGAGTAACCTTCGGGAGTTTTTACGGAACTTATTTAATCCTTTAGGGTGTTCTCATTCCGTTGAGCGGGTGCAAGTGTTAAACTATGTTAAGTATTTTTATGTTATTTTCGTCCGTAGTCAGGATTGAACCTGCAATCGCCAAATGATTGATTATTAGATTTGTATTTACTCAACCCCTATATCCTTTAAGTCATATGTTCAACTGGATATCTGAAGAAGGCCGGAGGGCATATCAGCCGAAATTTTGTGTATATAACAATAAAGTTGAGGACAACAGTCCGAAAAATTTAAACATTCAAATAGAATTTTTTTGCTGTCAAAGGTGTCGCGTTAAGTTCGAAAATAATTCTAAAGAGTTAAAGGAAATCATGTGTTTATCATTCTGTTGATATCTCACTTTATTGAGAAATAGAATGGTGTCGTTTGAAGACGTTTCAC
>CM042146.1:128868684-128871184 GCA_023376005.1 Doryteuthis pealeii
TTCGGAGATACAGTCTCATAAGCGCGCGAGCCTCGGTTTAAAATACACACACCGCCCAGGTAGAAAGGAGATAGCAACGGCCGCTGCCTTACCTGTTTTGTTTCCATCTCTATCCAGTCTGCCACAGTCCGTCAACGCGGTGGTTGTCTTTTCGTACAGTTCATTTTCTACGTCTTTCATAATTTCAAACCTGTTGCATCCAACGATCAACCAACCAACCGACCGACCAACCGACCACCTCTGCTCCTGACACTGCATTCACCACCGACCACCTCTACCGCCGCTGTCGCCTCGTCTCCCTCTCTTTATACTTCATCTTCATCCTCGTGTATATATATATATCTATATATATATATATATATAAATATATATATATATATATAAATATATGTATATATATTTGCAGCTGCTGCTGTTGTTGTTGTTCTAAGAAAATATCTGGTGTCGGTGAGCAGTTGTCTTCTAAACAAATTCTATTTTTTTTCTTTTCTTTTTTTTTAAACTTGATTTTTAATTTACAATTTCTAGTTTGATTTCCTTCAAAGACTCTAAATCTTTCGATCAGGACTGTGGCAGACTTTGGGTTCGCATCAAGAAGCAGTAATGCGAAAAGCATATGCCAAATTGTTACCACTCTTATTACCGTTGGCTGGTTATATATTTCTCATGCATCGCGTACCCAATACAGTGTGCACGTGGGACAGCAGCCGCCCCCAGGAACCAGGGGTGACCCTCACAAAGCTTCTAGCCCCAGACGGCGGGCTGGCGGGGGCTGAGGCGGGCACTGGCGCAGGCGTCGGAGCCATCGGGCGTGGAATTATTAACTTGGGCAATATTACCCGATTGTTACTTCAGCTGGAGAACTTCACTTCTCACGACACTGACCAACAAATAAGGCAGCTAAAGCATCAGGTTGAGGAGGGAATATTTCCTGAGCAACTGGTCAGTGCCGGGACGGGAGCCAGCAGCAGTCTTCTTAAGTTGCAACAAATGCAATTGCACAAAATACAACAGCAGCAAAGGCTGCTGGAACAACACAAGTTGCAACAGCGTATACGTCAGCAGCAACAACAACAACAACAGCGGCAGCGCGGCCCGTTGCGCACTTTCGGTAACGGGCCCAACAACGGTATTCATCCCCATCAGATCTTTCGAGAGTATATCTTTAACTGTTCAAATATCCATCACATAAAAATCGTGCGCAAGGTCGGTCACGGGGTGTCCAAACAGACCTACCTGGGCACGTTCCGCGGCATGAAAGTGGCCGTAAAGATGGTCACCCGGCATGTGTCAGATATCCAGAGTTGCCTAAAACGGTACAAGGAACAAGGAGACAACCCCAACTCGGCCAGGATACGCGAGAAATGCTTCGTTTTCCCCACCATGAAGCTAATGAAAGAGATCCTTCTTCTAGAGCAGCTGAATCACCCGAACCTTATCAAATTATTAGGATTCTGTGTCCGTAGTGAGGAGACAGACACAACTGATCTATCCGAACACGGCATAATCGCCGTCCACGAGTTTGGGGAACATTTCATGATAGACAACTTGAGGATTTTGCCTTGGCAAACACGCCTCAAACATGCACGGCAGCTAGTCTCCCTTCTTCAGTACCTGGAGAACTCACCGGTCGGATCGTTACGCATTTCCGACTTCAAGGAAACACATTTTTTGATGGTTAACAACGATCGAATCAAAATGATTGATATGGATGACATGCATAATATCGAACCAAAATGTTCGACTTATAACCGGCCGGCATTGGGTTACGTACTCAAAGATGTCCCGGCCCACTTGAGTCGCGGGGAAAACGAATGTGAATATTCGTTACCCTGCCGAATGGCGTTATGCCTAGGATTCAACGCAAAATTCAACTTAGACAGGGCAAATGCCTGTTTTTTAAACGACTACTCTATCCATCATCGTTTCCGTCTAATATAACACGTCGGCTGGAAGAATTAAACGTCGAATTAGACACACTATCAATAAACACGCTTGATCTTTTACAAGAACTTGATTCCATACAGCTGATAGCCGACGAAATTTTGCGAAATGTCAGGAGGAAAGTTAGGACACGTGCAAGTCATTGAGTAATTTATAATTTTAAAAGTTATATTTTTATTAATGATATGACTAATTTAACAAAAATTATACCCCAGCCCCAGAAAAAAAAAATAATGAAAAAAAACAAAAAAAAAAACAAAACAAAGATGATGTTTATGAAAAAATTTCAAATATGGCAACTAAAAAAATTTTAAAAAAGCAACAGGTCCAAGAAAAGAAAAAAAATGAAAAAAAAAGAAAAAGAAAGAAAACACAGAAAAAAATAACAACAAAAAACAGACAAAAAAAATGAAAAAATATGAAAGTTTCAAAGAAAGAATATATATATATAAAAAAAAAAATTATTAACTTTTTTTTATTTCGGTGAATGTAATGATAATAATAAGATTAAAAGTAAATTTATATTATTAATATTTTGACTAGTTTTTCTTCACAT
>CM042146.1:128876184-128883242 GCA_023376005.1 Doryteuthis pealeii
TTTTTTTGTTGTTGTCAAAAAAACAACACATTAGACGACCTATGTTCGATCGTTCTTCTCGCCGACCAACGCCGGTTTTTGGTTCTGCGTGTTTCTGCGTCCGTGCCACGTCACTGGGGGAATTAGCCAATCATCGTGACGCAAGGTAAGATTAAAAACAAACCACACTGATACTGACATCGCACCTACTTATCTAAAACGCACGCACCAACGAATTTTACGCACTCCTGTCTCATTCCACGATGTTTTGATTTATTTTGAAAGCATCGTTCACTGCAAACCACATCCTGCAATTTACCACCTTCACTTCCTTGTTTATGCTTTGTCCATTGCCATCATCACTTGTTCTCACTAATAATATCTCGTCTTGTTTTATAATGCCCTTTATAATATACAGTCAGTCTATCTATATATCATTTCCTTTATATTTATATCGCAATGTATCTCTTCAGAATCAAGTCATGTTCATATCAACTTTGTATATCTATCTATCTATCTATCACAGTTTGTTTTTTATCTATCTATATCCCTGTCTGTCTATTTATCTATCTATCTGTCTGTCTGTCCCAACTTGTTTTCTTTCTCAATACTCTCTCTCTCTCTCTCTCTCTCTCTCTCTCTCTCTCTCTCTCTCTCTCTCTCTCTCTCTCTCTCTCTCTCTCTCTCTCACACACACACACACACACTTTCTCCTAATATATCTACCCTATCTCTATTTGTAAATATGTCTGTCTGTCAGTCCCTCTGTCTCTTTGCCTGTCAGTCTCACTATCTATATATCTATCTATTAGTTTCACTATATATCTATCTCTCTATTTATATCTCTTTCTCTCTCTCTCTCTCTCTCTCTCTCTCTCTCTCTCTCTCTCTCTCTCTCTCTCTCTCTATCTCTATATATATATATATATATATATATATATATATAAGTTAGGGTACACACACATATATAACGACTTTTTTGTATGTACGAATACACGTGTTCTCAGCTAGGCGAATTGTTACCTGTGTGCATCTACACACACACAGACATATATATATGTGCGTGTGCGTGTGTGTGTGTGTGTGTGTGTGTGTGTGTGTGTGTGTGATAATTAACATAAATATGCGTATGTTACTGTCTATCTATTTGCATATTCATATCTAAAGTATATATATACATACAGTCTAAGCTTATAAATGCAAGTTGTATGCTGCACCCGGTGAGAATTGAACTCGTTCGCAATTTTCTGCTAATCCAGATTCCTCACCTTTACGCCACAAAAGTGTCTGATTTACATAATTTAAATCTATATCATACATCTACGATAATTAATTTCTAAGAAAAGGGACTTTTTAGGTAAGGTAACAATATATTAGTCCTGTCCGAGCTCAATGATGTGTGTTTTGACCAAACATTCATTTCGCTATATTTTCTCTTTCCTATATCAGAGCATACAAACAAAGATGTGTTTTACCAAAACTCACTCAGATAGAATGCCTTTCCGAAGTGATTTTACTCTACTCTTGTAAACTTCGTTGAATTTCGAACTTTGTTGGAAGTGTCGGTTTTTCTGGCTTTTAAACGTTCCTTCAATAAGCAACTCTAAATAAATTTTGAAACACAGCAAAAATCTTAGTTAGTACATTGTCCTAACCCATGTCCCAGTTACATTAACGGCCTTCTATATAAATCCTCAGGAACTGAACATTAAAACTAATTCAATCATTTCAACTTGCTTTTGGGGATTGTCATTTTTAAGATATCAGATATTGATTTAATTTTATCAAAGAAAAATTCTATAACTTATCTGATAATTAACAAAATCGAGTAGCTTCTTTGATCTTATTTCTAATTAAATAGGATATTCTAGAAATGTCCTAGAATAGACGGTACATTCTTGTGTTCGTTGTATAATAGTAATCGTCGTAGCAAATGAACATCGCGATCCGAGTTCAAGTCCTGGACGAGGTTGTTACATTTCACATATCGCTCGTACTCCTGGGATTGGGAAGGATTGAACTATTTTTGATCCATCTGAGGGTAAATGGTAGGGCAGACAGAGCTATTTAACTTTGGTATGGCATCCAGTTTAGGAGAAAGAAACTCTGAATTCAAACCTGTTAAACTCTGCTTAAAAATTGACCTTATATCACATCCAACTTGCGACGGAGGAGGGCATGTAAGTATATACATTCTCTGATTGGTTGGTTATTTTTAATGGCATATCAACTCCTGTCGGTTATTTAATGTCAAATATCTCTTCTTTTTTTTTTGTATATATTGCAAAAAAAGTTTGTGAGTAAATACTGTTTGTCTGTTTTCTGGTAGAAATAATTTTCATTAACTCATTTGTATATAAATTTCTGTTAGCATTTTCCTTGTGTATCAATAGATTTATAAGATAATTTCATGTGTAGTAATAAACTGGATGACCCTCAGTCACTGCCTTCTAGCTTATATATTATAAACAGAGTAACGTAGTGTAGTTGTTAAAGTCGTAGGAAATTGACTCGTCGGCCCGAGTTCAAATCTTGGTCGAGGCATGTCACATAGCGCTCATACCCTTTGGGAAATGTATCCATCCAACTATTCTTTCTCCAACTATGGGTAAATATTAGGGCTGACTCGGCTCTTTAACCATGGCTAAGTAACCATTCTAGGAAAAGAAAACTCAATCAGTTAAACTCCGTTGAAGAAATTGACCTTGTGTTGCATCCTGCTCGTGTGGAGGGGTTGGTAAATGTATACATTATAAAACGGATTTGGATGTTTGCCATGAGAACAATTTAAATAACATGGTCGGGACAAACATATAGGATCTAGGGCTTGAAATGACCAGCTAATTGATCAGTTTGAGCCTCTATGATAGCAAGTCTAGTTCGGGTAAGAGCATAATGGGAGGGTTTTGCGTCACAGGACGAATTAGTATCCTTTTCACAGACCACTTCAGTCATTACGGGTTGCCAACCACAGCAAACAGGTGATCCCATTGTGTGTAGGGGGTATTCCTCTGCAGAGGTGCAGTCGGTGTATTCTACAACCCAAGTGACGTGGCGGTTCTCTGATTGAAATCTGTATGCAAATGTAATAACTGTTATATGACAACTTATGTTCTTTTAAAATGTATCTATGAAGATTGAAGACACTCTTCAGATTGGCAATGTAAGTTCTATTTTAGATTCACCATACCTCTTCAAACACACATACATGCACCCCTCCACACACACACACACACACACACACACACACACATGCATATATATATAGAGAGAGAGAGAGAGGAAAGAGAGAGAGAGGCACACACACGCATACACACACACACACACACACACATATATATATATATATAGAGAGAGAGAGAGAAAGAGAGAGAGACACACACACACGCGCATACATACATATATACATACATATACAGGTATAGGATGTGTAATGGTTATCTCCGTAGAAAATGGATACTTCGAGATGAGTTCTAATTCTAGAGGAGTCTATGAGTATTTCACATAACCCTAATACATTTGGAAATGTATTCAACTATTCTCCCCCCATCTATGGGTAAATCATAAGGCTTTTTAATCTTGGCATGGCAACTAGTCTTGAAGAAGGAAAACTCTGAATTTAAACCTCTTAAACTCCGCTTAAGAAATGAACATTGTTTCATATATATATATATATATATATATATATATATATATATATATGTGTGTGTGTGTGTGTGGTGTGTGTGCAGGAAAATGAAAAGGAAAACTAAAACGCAGGAATATTTGCACTTTTGTAGTCGTTGACTGTTACTCTTACCCCCCCCCCGTCCCTATGTGAAGGGTGAAGTGGGTGATTGTCACAGTCGGTGCATATAGCTTTTACCCTCCTTCTAACAATAATTTGGAAGGTATTTGTGGTGTAATGGTTACCGTCGTAGGAAATGAACACGGCGAGTCGAGTTCAAATCGTGGACGAAGCTGTTTGCCATTTACATAGCAGTATTACTCGTGGAAAAGGTAAGCATACGACTATTACCCCCCCTCCAAACTCTGAGTAAATATTAGGACAAATTGGGCTCTTTAACCAAGTAGTCTTGAAGAAGTTAAACTCCGAATTCAAACCTGTTGAACTTCGTTTGAGAAATTGACCCCGAGTCGCATCCTGCTCGTGCGGAGGGGAGTGGGCAAATAAATGATGTTCAACATGGGTCGTGAAACTGACTATAATGCTGGACGTTTGTGATTGCTTAATATTCAACTATGACTATGACTATTATTATGACGATATATATATATATATATATATATATATAAATTTGCCCGTTGAACGGTTTGTTTTTAGAATGCAAACCTTTGATTAAAAACGCGCTGTGTCAAATAACAGAAAACTAGACTAGTTATTCCACATAATCTTTATTGGGACAACTGAATGGTTCTTAGAGCAGAGACCTTACAATCATACTTTCTATGCCAATAGCACGACACTATAACATTATAAATTGGAGGTAAAAATTCGAATGTCATAAACCCACAAATCGAATGGAAAAATGTAAAAGAGCATACGTAAGGAATAATGAATTTAAAAAAAAAACATTGTGTGTTATAGGATTCTCAGACTATAACAGATAACTAAATAACCAATCAGAATTGGTATTCAAATGTAGACGTAAAAGCAAATATTTAGTCTTCTATTTATCACCATACTAGTTTAAGATAAGGTAATATATATCTAATAACTCGTACAGAAGAGAGTAAGATATTAGTAAAATATTCAAGTGGAAGATCATTACCTTCATTCAAATTGCTGTGGGACGCCGTGAAAGAGTAAGGTAAACAATTCGGATTTTTTATAAATTGTTAAATATATATTGTTATATTTTCTCAAATTGATGAGTATCTAGCACATTTTTATAAATGCATTGTCTTGGAAACAGGGCCACACAAAAATAAGAGGTGTGTCGCTTCTTACGTCCTATCATGCAAACCATCCAAGAAAGAAGAATAAGACATTCTGGACATTGTTGGAGATGTAAGAACATGGCCAGTGATAATCTATATTGGACATCTACACATGGACACACCAGTGTAGACAGATCAACAGAAACCTACATAAATCAACTCTGTGTGCAGACTGGATGCTGTGGGTAAGACCGATATGGAAGAGTGGTGAGTGGGAAACATATGAATCCGTGCTGTTAGTACGACCTGAGGTTGATAATATATATATATATATATATATGTGTGTGTGTGTGTGTGTGTGTGTGTGTGTGTGTGTGTGTTGATAGATAGATAGATAGATAGATAGATACTTAGATGTGTATCCATATATACGAAAACCCCCTCACGTATTGACTTTAGTAAAAATCTAATAAAATCTAGACATATACAGTGGAGGCGCATTGTGTAAGGGTTATTATGGTCGTAGGAAATGGATATGAAAAGATGAGTTCAAATCGTAGACGAGGCTGTTTGTATTTCACATGGCGCTAATACACTTGGGAAAGGTATGCATTTAACTATTATTCTTCCAGCTATTGGCAAAGGGTAGACTGGGATCTTTAAGCTTGGTTAGGCAAATATACTTGGAGAAGGAAAAAGTCTTAAATCAAATCTGTTTAACTACGCTTAAGAAATTGACCTTGTGTCACTACTTACACGTGCGATGGGTTCGGTAAATGCAAATGCAGATATTCCTATATCTGAAATTGTATAAGGAACGGAATAGAGACATTGTCAGAAGCAGAGATAAACTTATTCTATATAGACAGAGAGTCAAGTAAAAAAGTGTAGGGATCTGTAGAAGAATATTTTGTATATCAAATACAAAATAGATTTACAAAGAAGACAAAGAAAAAAAAACAGTTGATTTTTTTTTCTCCTCTTTATTTTGGATCATTTAAAGTATTCATAGCGATTATTTTCTTGTTTTTTTTTATATACTTCATTTAAAGAAAAGAGAAGAACAAAAACTTGTCGGATGAAGAAAACAAGTTATCTCTGAACTTTAGAAAACAGGGCAACTTTTTTTTTGTTCTAAGAGTTCGTAAAGGTGGTTCATAAGATAATCATATAAACACAAAGATTTTAATATTTGAAACTCTTATTTCAAATTGTATTATTGCAAAGGGATGTATTTCTGTGATTATATATGCATACTTTTATACATATATATATGTTTATATGTTTATTTTCAGGTAGTTCATAAATACACACACACACACACAACACACACACACACACACACACACACACATATATATATATATATATATATCATACAAAAACACACAAAACGCTCACATACATATAATCATCATCATCATCATCATCATGTCAAGCTGACAGTACAAATTCCATTAACACTGAGGTCTTCTGCAGGGCATCCTGAATCTACACAGAGCTGTTTGACGTAGGTCTTTGCTGGTTGGCCTTCGTAGTTATCCAGAGCAGTCTTTCCCTGCTTCTCGACCAGTTTCCGACATGTAGTGTTGGGGGTTATGGCTGCTTTTTTGTTGCGTGCTGCGTCCAAATTTATTCAAGAGTACTTTCAGTTTAGAATCCAAGTGGGATAATTATATATATATATATATATATATATATGTGTGTGTGTGTGTGTGTGTGTGTGTGTGTGTGTGTGTTGTGTGTGTATTTATGAGTGTGTATGTGTGTGCGCGCGCGCGGGTGTGTGTGTGTTTAATAAAAAGTTTTTTAAGTATCTGAAGCTTTACAATTACTTAAATAAAAAATATCAAATGAAAATGTATATATATATATATATAAATAATGTATTATATAGTGTTTCAAAATTTTGCTATCATTTAAATGAAGACGTGCAAATATACATTCTGTTTCAAAACATTTGATATGAATGTTGTTTCATAAAATTGATATCATTTCCTAATGTGATAATCTGAGTAATTCTAGTTCAATAAATCATCTCAAATCAATATCAGCATTTATTGTAAACAATGTTCAATTTTTCTAGTGAATGGCATTTACTCTTAAACAATGACTTTTATCAGTAATTCGATTTAATCTAAATATTAAAAGTGTATTCCACAGAAATGATTAACAAGGCGAGAATTTATTTTCCTTTT
>CM042146.1:128883342-128900842 GCA_023376005.1 Doryteuthis pealeii
TTTCCCAAAGGGTATGAGCTCTATGGTGACATGCCTCGACCAAGATTTGAACTCGGGCCGACGAGTCAATTTCCTACGACTTTAACAACTACACTACGTTACTCTGTTTATAATTATATAAGCTAGAAGGCAGTGACTGAGGGTCATCCAGTTTTATTACTACACATGAATTATCTTATAATCTATTGATACACAAGGAAAATGCTAACAGAAATTTATATACAAATGAGTTAATGAAAATTATTTCTACCAGAAACTAGACAAACAGTATTTACTCACAAACTTTTTTTTGCAATATATAAAAAAAAAGAAGAAGAGATATTTGACATTAAATAACCGACAGGAGTTGATATGCCATTAAAATAACCAACCAATCAGAGAATGTATAATTTACATGCCCTCCTCCGTCGCAAGTTGGATGTGATAATAAGGTCAATTTTAAGCAGAGTTTAACAGGTTTGAATTCAGAGTTTCTCCTAAACTGGATGCCATACCAAAGTTAAGAGCTCTGTCTGCCCTACCATTTACCCTCAGATGGATCAAAAATAGTTCAATCCTTCCCAATCCCAGGAGTACGAGCGATATGTGAAATGTACAACCTCGTCCAGGGACTTGAACTCGGATCGCGATGTTCATTTCCTGACGACGATTACTATTATACAACGAACAACAAGAATGTACCGTCTATTCTAGGGACATTTCTAATATCCTATTTAATTAGAAATAAGATCAAAGAAGCTACTCGATTTTGTTAATTATCAAGATAAGTTATAGAATTTTTCTTGTAAAATTAAATCAATATCTGATATCTTAAAATGACAATCCCCAAAAGCAAGTTGAAATGATTGATTAGTTTTAATGTTCAGTTCCTGAGGATTTATATAGAAGGCTGTTAATGTAACTGGGACATGGGTTAGGACAATGTACTAACTAAGAATTTTGCTGTGTTTTCAAATTTATTTAGAGTTGCTTATTGAAGGAACGTTTAAAAGCCAGAAAAACCGACACTTCCAACAAAGTTCGAAATTCAACGAAGTTTGCAAGAGTAGATAAATCACTTCGGAAAGGCATTCTGTCTGAGTGAGTTTTGGTAAAACACATCTTTGTTTGTATGCTCTGATATAGGAAAGAGAAAAAGTATAGCGAAATGAATGTTTGGTCAAAACACACATCATTGAGCTCGGACAGGACTAATATATTGTTACCTTACCTAAAAAGTCCCTTTTTCTTAGAAATTAATTATCGTAGATGTATGATATAGATTTAAATTATGTAAATCAGACACTTTTGTGGCGTAAAGGTGAGGAAGCTGGATTAGCAGAAAAATTGCGAACGAGTTCAATTCTCACCGGGTGCAGCATACATCTTGCATTTATAAGCTTAGACTGTATGTATATATATACTTTAGATATGAATATGCAAATAGATAGACAGTAACATACGCATATTTATGTTAATTATCACACACACACACACACACACACACACACACACGCACACGCACACATATATATATGTCTGTGTGTGTGTAGATGCACACAGGTAACAATTCGCCTAGCTGAGAACACGTGTATTCGTACATATACAAAAAAGTCGTTATATATTGTGTGTACCCTAAACTTATTATATATATATATATATATATATATATATAGAGAGAGAGAGAGAGAAGAGAGAGAGAGAGAAGAGAGGAGAGAGAGAGAGAGAGAGAGAGAGGGAGAAGAGATATAATAGAGAGATAGATATATAGTGAAACTAATAGATAGATATATAGATAGTGAGACTGACAGACAAAGAGACAGAGGGACTGACAGACAGAATATTTACAAATAGAGATAGGGTAGACATATTAGGAGAAAAGTGTGTTGTGTGTTGTGTGTTTGTGAGAGAGAGAGAGAGAGAGAGAGAGAGAGAGAGAGAGATAGAGATAGAGAGAGAGAGAGGAGAGAGAGAGAAGAGAGAGGAGAGAGAGAGGGGGGGTATTGAGAAGAAACAAGTTGGGACAGACAGACAGATAGATAGATAAATGGACAGACAGGGATATAGATAGATAAAACAAACTGTGATAGATAGATAGATAGATATACAAAGTTGATATGAACATGACTTGATTCTGAAGAGATACATTGCGATATAAATATAAAGGAAATGATATATAGATAGACTGACTGTATATTATAAAGGGCATTATAAAACAAGACGAGATATTATTAGTGAGAACAAGTGATGATGGCAATAGACAAAGCATAAACAAGGAAGTGAAGGTGGGGTAAATTGCAGATGTGGTTTGCAGTGAACGATGCTTTCAAATAAATCAAAACATCGTGGAATGAGACAGGAGTGCGTAAAATTCGTTGGTGCGTGCGTTTAGATAAGTAGGTGCGATGTCAGTATCAGGTGGTTGTTTTTAATCTTACCTTGCGTCACGATGATTGGCTAATTCCCCCAGTGACGTGTGCACGGACGCAGAAACACGCAGAACCAAAAACCGGCGTTGGTCGGCGAGAAGAACGATCGAACATAGGTCGTCTAATGTGTTGTTTTTTTGACAACAACAAAAAAGGAAACGGTTTCCGTCGGACTGACTTGCGACGATATAAAATGCTTAATCGTAGGTGGAAATATTAAGAGTCATTACAATTCGGCGGTGGTGACATGACGGGACGGGCAGTTGAAGAAGCTGGTTTCTTTTGTTTTGACGATAGTGTGGAATCAAGCATGGAGAAATAAAAACTTTTTGATCCAATGTTGTGAGGCTACATACCTGCTTATATACACAAACAACATACACATTAGTACATATATATTATATATATATATATAATATATATATATATATATATATATATATATGACTACGTATGTGTGAATGTGCACATATATATGTATATAAATGTAATATATATATATAATATATATACATATATATAGTTCGTATATACAAATATTACACTTGTAAAGACATGTGTATATGTGTGTGTGAGTGATGTGTATGTGCATGTGTATGTATGTGTGAATTATAGAGAAATTATACCTAACTTGATTTAAAAAATTAATATAGATATCTTGCTATGTGTTTATGTGATAATTTTTTAACTGTAAAATGGTTTGTGTATGTATTGTGGAGGTTATATATTGTATATAATATATGTATATATATATGTGTTTGTGTGTGTGTTTGTATGTGTGTATTGTGTTTTTATTGTAATATATATGTCCGTGTATATATATGAAATGTATGTGTAATATATATAATATATACATACCAAATACATAAACGACATTGTACAGTGTGAAAAAGGGTATATATATATATATATTATAATATATATAATATATATATATATATAATATATATAACATGTGGTTGGGTGTGAGTATATGTTTCTCTAATGAATTTTGTTCAAATGTTAAATATACCCTTCTCTCTCTCTCTCTCTCTCTCTCTCTCTCTCTCTCTCTCACATCACTATTATATGCTTATTTACATCTTAAGAGTATTTTATATACACATATGCATAAACGGCGTGTGACTATTATGCATGTACTTCTTGTAGTGTAAATGTTAAACGAGCTAGTTCGCTAACCATTATAGTGTGTTCGGTTCTCACTGGTGCCCCATATTCTGGCTTTGTGCCACATCTGACCTAAGCTTAGTAAATAACTATATATGCAAGTACCCATATAAATACTACCCATGAATAAGTGTTCCCCTAAGAATTGTCTTTCCAAACCAGGATACTGTTTTTTGAAAAATTGTAGTGGAATATTAAGCGATCAAACGAATATTATAGGTATTATTCATTACCAAACACTACAGCATTAAAACCAAGTTACCTAAAATAAGATTAAATAGGAGTACAACAAGTAAGTAAAACTCCTTGTATTAATTTTTAAGTAAATCTATATTTACACAGGCGATAGAAGTGTAACTACTTATGAAAGGTAATGCACCTTATATGTAAATGTATCAGTTGTACGTATATGAGTAAAATGTAGACATTTTATTTGTTAATATTTAATGATGAACAACTGAAAGTTCAGTGAAGACTTTTGGATTAAGATTAAGCACTATAAATAAAAGCGACCGATATACGATGTGTAATCAATCGATAATGATATTCAATTATACAAACGATTTATAAACTTATAATTTATGAATGATTTTGAAAAACTTTAGACAGTGCTTTTATTTGCAACAGGTGCTCATATCAACGTCTACTCAGCCATTAATTTCCTCCCTCTCTCGTATATATATATATATATATATATATATATATATATATATATGCATATATATATATATATAATTGAGAGTTAGACCAGACATATACAACTGTATGTAAATTAATCCTACGTTTTTTTAATATATACAGCGCGGGTGGGCAGAATTTCCTCTCGTAATTTTACACATACCTGAACAACACAACACAACACACACACACACACACACACACAACATATATATATATATATATATATATATATATATATAGAGAGAGAGAGAGAGAGACAGACAGACAGACAGACCAGACAGAGATAGAGATAGGTAGATAGATTTATAGATATGAAGAGAGAATAGAAGGCATTCATTCTCGAACCTTATGACAATCAAATATTTTTTAAAAAACCCTCCAAATCATTCATTTCATATCTTGTACATACAAAACATGATTTTTTTGTCTAACGGTTTAATTCAATTAATCTTTGTTTGTCCCTCTCTGTCTGTCCATTGCTTCTCTCTTTCTCTCTCTTTCTCTCTCTTTCTTTCTCTCTCTCTCTCTCTCTCTCTCTCTCTCTCTCTCTCAAACACACACACACACACACAAAACACGCGCTAGCTTCTATATATAAGTAATCTATACACCCACATATTTTCTATCTATCTTATAAATATAGACTCCTACGTCTTATTTACCTGTCACTATTTCTAGCTGTCTCAGTTTATACACTACACACACACGTGCATATATCTATCTATCTATCTATCTATCTATCTATCTATCTATATATATATATATATATATATATATATATATATAGAGAGAGAGAGAGAGAGATAGATAGATAGATAGAGACAGAGACAGAGACAGACAGACAGACAGAGATAGATAGATAGATAAATAGATAGATAGATAGATAGACATTAGAATTGGGGAACATTTTTGATGAGCAATTTGTTTATAACTGGAAACTGAATACATGTAAGAGTTTGATAGCTTTTGCACCAACCTAATATATATATATATATATATATATATATGTGTGTGTGTGTGGTGTGTGTATGTGTGTATGTGTGTGTGTATATATATATATGTGTGTGTGGTGTGTGTAGGGAGACTGACAGAGTAAAATCAAAGAAAGAAAGAGATAGAGGAAGAGAGGAAGGGCAGTGAGTGTGAGGAGACATAAAATAAACCGATAGATAGAAGTTGTTCGCTTTGATATCGTGCAATACAAAATCTAAACAAATAAAATACTGTAACATACTTAGTACTGCGTAGGTAGAGTTTTAGACACGTGTCTATATTTCCGGACAACATTTCCCTATTGATAAGTTTTTTTTTGTAAATTTTTTATATTCAAGACTATGCGTATATTTGTCTGTACGTGTGTGTGTGTATATGTGTGTGTCTGTGGTACTGTGTGTCTGTGCAAATCTGTGTACGTGTTTTGTGTTTTGTTCCTCGTGCGTGTTATGATGTATTGGTGGGTGGATGTTTCGTTGAATAAGAAAACTAATTGTTACTGCTTGAGTCCGAAATGAGATCTGATCCAAGATAAAACTGTCCTCCGATGTGTGAGACATCTGCAAACATCTCCAAATGTGTAAACAACTCCGTGTAGATCCGATTGCGAAGGGAAAAAAACCAAGAGGTTATGGATTATTTATATCTGGGTGTACATACATACATTTATACATATATATGTTATATATAATATAATATATATATATATATATATATATATATATAACGTTGCGTAATGGTATGAAGCTAAATTATCAGACCATTGGTAATGAGTTCGATCTCACTGGTGGCATGTACTTCTAGCCCCGTGCCACATGTAAGCTACGCTAGTATATATAATAATATATATAATATATATATATATATATATATATATATATGAACACAAGTACACACACACTCACACACAAACCAGATATGTTATATATATATATATATATATATATATATATATATATATATATATATATATATATCAGGCAAAATTCACATTCGACGATTTACATATACGTACATAATTATATTTTTTATCGTGTATGCATGTGTGTATGTTAATATATATATATATATATATATATATATATATATATGTGTGTGTTGTGTGTGTGTTTGTGTGTGTGTGTGTGTGTGTGTGTTTGAGTGTGTTTTGTGCATATTAACCATTGAAAGCAGTTTACGAATGATGTATTTATACACACAGATATATGTCCACATACATATATATCATAATATATATTGGTATATATTACATATATGTGTTTGTTCATAATATATATATATATATATATATATATATATATATATATATATATATGGACTATGTGTGAAAGTATGTGTCTGTGTGGTTTCTATTTATCTTTGTACCTAACCTTATCGATAATAATCAAACTTTTATTGCGTAAATTCCATCAAATTATTTCCCTATTATACACACGCACTACGCATATATACCTATGACACATCCATAACCTAACTATACACACGTACATATATATATATATATATATTATATATATATATATATATATCTATCATATATATATAATTCTGAAAAATATATATTACGCAGATTCTCTCCTCTCTTTTCTCACCTCTTCCTCTCTCTCTATCTCTCTCTTTCACCCTCTATTATATATATATATATATATATATATATATATATATACTGCAAATATATATATATATATACATGCAAATATATATATAGTATATATATAAATATATATATATATATATAAATATATATGTATACCTTTATGCATATACATATCCCTATTTTAACATCTCCTTTGTCTAAAAAGGATCCTATATTTTAGATCTATACATATTTGTGTTTGAATAAAAATCAAAGGAAAACCATTACTGAAAAAAACAAAACAGAAATAATTTATTTCAACAACATAATTTACTCTTTCCTCTTTTAAACTGATTAAAAAAAAGTTTTCATATTGAGTTTGCTTTGTGTATATTTTGCCTGGCTTTAAAAAGAGCGGAGATGTCGGGTAATGAATTAAAAAATAAATAATAATATAAGTATGATAATAATAATATTATTAACAACCTTTTCCTAACTTGTCAGTGCTTTTTAGATAAAGCGTAGTAATTATATAATTGTTTTGACTAGTTTATTTTACATCTTGTTTTTCTTGTTTTCTTTTTAAAGAATTTTTATAGCAATACTTGTGTTAATCTTAAATCCTACGACATTTAAGCAAAGCAGAAAATATTTAATTAAAATTCACGCTGTTTCTTTAAGTGTCGTAGAATATAAATCGACCTTAGCCTTGACGATAAAAGAATAAATAAAAAAAGAAATGCCACAGACGGAAGATGTGAAGAAAAACTAGTCAAAATATTAATAATATAAATTACTTTTAATCTTATTATTATCAATTACATTCACCGAAATAAAAAAAAGTTTAAATAATTTTTTTTTTTTATATATATATTCTTTCTTTGAAACTTTCATATTTTTCATTTTTTGTCTGTTTTTTGTTGTTATTTTTTTCTGTGTTTTCTTTCCTTTTTTTTTTTTCATTTTTTTTTCTTTTCTTGGACCTGTTGCTTTTTAAAATTTTTTTAGTTGCCTATTGAAATTTTTTCATAAACATCATCTTTGTTTTGTTTTGTTTTTTTTGTTTTTTTTCATTATTTTTTTTTTCTGGGGCTGGGGTATAATTTTGTTAATTAGTCATATCATTAATAAAATATAACTTTTAAAATTATAAATTACTCAATGACTTGCACGTGTCCTAACTTCCTCCTGACATTTCGCAAAATTTCGTCGGCTATCAGCTGATGGAAATCAAGTTCTTGTAAAAGATCAAGCGTGTTTATTGATAGTGTGTCCTAATTCGACGTTTAATTCTTCCAGCCGACGTGTATATTAGACGGAAACGAATGATGGAAGAGGTCGTTTAAAAAACAGAGCATTTGCCCCTGTCTAAGTTGAATTTTGCGTTGAATCCTAGGCATAACGCCATTCGGCAGGGTAACGAGAATATTCACATTCGTTTTCCCCCGCGACTCAAGTGGGCCGGGACATCTTTGAGTACGTAACCCCAATGCCGGCCGGTTATAAGTCGAACATTTTTGGTTCGATATATGCATGTCATCCAAATCAATCAATTTTGATTCGATCGTTGTTAACCCATCAAAAATGTGTTTCCTTAAAGTCGGAAATGCGTAACGATCCGACCGGTGAGTCTCGCAGGTACTGAAGAAGGAGACTAGCTGCCGTGCATGTTTGAGGCGTGTTTGCCAAGGCAAAATCCTCAAGTTGTCTATCATGAAATGTTCCCAAACTCGTGGACGGCGATTATGCCGTGTTCGGATAGATCAGTTGTGTCTGTCTCCTCACTACGGACACAGAATCCCTAATAATTTGATAAGGTTCGGGTGATTCAGCTGCTCTAGAGAAGGAATCTCTTTCATTAGCTTCATGGTGGGGGAAACGAAGCATTCTCGCGTATCCTGGCCGAGTTGGGGTTGTCTCCTTGTTCCTTGTACCGTTTTAGGCAACTCTGGATATCTGACACAATGCCGGGTGACCATCTTTACGGCCATTTCATGCCGCGGAACGTGCCCAGGTAGGTCTGTTGGACACCCCGTGACCGACCTTGCGCACGATTTTTATGTGATGGATATTTGAAACAGTTTAAAGATATACTCTCGAAAGATCTGATGGGGATGAATACCGTTGTTGGGCCCGTTACCGAAAGTGCGCAACGGGCCGCGCTGCCGCTGTTGTTGTTGTTGTTGTTGCTTGCTGACGTATACGCTGTTGCAACTTGTGTTGTTTCCAGCAGCCTTTGCTGCTGTTGTATTTTGTGCAATTGCATTTGTTGCAACTAAGAAGAGACTTGCTGCTGGCTCCCGTCCCGGCACTGACCAGTTGCTCAGGAAAAATTCCCTCCTCAACCTGATGCTTTAGCTGCCTTATTTTGTTGGTCCAGTGTCGTGAGAAGTGAAGTTCTCCAGCTGAAGTAACAATCGGGTAATATGCCCAAGTTAATAATTCCACGCCCGATGGCTCCGACGCCTGCGCCAGTGCCGCCTCAGCCCCCGCCAGCCCGCCGTCTGGGGCTAGAAGCTTTGTGGGGTCACCCCTGGTTCCTGGGGCGGCTGCTGTCCCACGTACAACACTGTATTGGGTACGCGATCATGAGAAATATATAACCAGCCAACGTAATAAGAGTGGTAACATTTGGCAATATGCTTTCGCATTACTGCTTTCTTGATGCGAAACCCAAAGTCCTGCCACAGTCCTGATCGATAAGGATTAGAGTCTTTGAGAAATCAACTAGAAATTGGTAAATTAAAATCAAGTTTTAAAAAAAAAGAAAAGAAAAAATAGAATTTGTTTAGAAGACAACTGCTCACCGACAGCCAGATATTTTTCTAAGAAGCAACAACAACAGCAGCAGCTGCAATTATATCATATATTTATATATATATTATATATTTATATATATATATTATATCGAATATATATGTATATATACACGAAGGATGAAGATGAAGTATAAAGAGAGGAGACGAGGCGAACAGCGGCGGTAGGAGGTGGTCTGTGGTGAATGCAGTGTCAGGGAGCAGAGGTGGTCGGTTGGTCGGTCGGTTGGTTGGTTTTGATCGTTTGGGATGCAACAGGTTTTGAAATTATGAAAGACGTAGAAAATGAACTGTACAAAGACAACCACCGCGTTGAACGGACTGTGGCAGACTGATAGAGATTGGAAAACAAACAGGTAAGGGCAGGGCCGTTGCTATCCTCCTTTCTAACCTGGCGGTGTGTGTATTTTAAACGGCGAGGCTCGCGCGCTTATGAACTGTATCTCGAATGCCTCGTTTAGTATACCCTCGCCGCCGTTTCTTCTTTTTTTTTTTCTCCCGGCGTGCGTAAAGCACGGGTCTCTATCTGTACATTGTAAACGCGGCCCGTCCTCTCGTGCTTTGAGCTGCGCCTAGTGTATCCGGTGTTGCGTCTACTGCAAAACAGTGCGCGCCTCTCTCAGTCCCCATGAACACTACCTGTTCGTACCCGGTGTTTAAACCTCTGTGTAAGCGTTGTGTGTTCGTGTTCATATTACTACCCGTCTTCTCCTCGGTTTAAATACACACACCGCCACAAGGTAGAAAGGAGATAGCAACGGCGCTGCCTTACCTGTTTTGTTTCCATCTCTATCCCAGTCTGCCCACAAGTCCGTCACGCGGTGTGTGTCTTTTCGTACGTTCATTTTCTATCGTCTTTGCATAATTTCAACTGTTGCATCCAACGATCAACCAACCAACCGAAGCCGGACCAAACCGACCCACCTGCTGTGCTCCTGACACTGCATTCACCACCGGACCACCTCTACCGCCGCTGTCGCCTCGTCGCCCTCCTCTTTATACTTCATCTTCATCTCGTGTAATATATACATATATACTATTATATATGTATATATAATAAATATAATATATATAAAATATATGTATATAATCTTTGGAGCTGCTGCTGTTGTTGTTGTTCTAAGAAAATATCTGGTGTCGGGTGAGCAGTTGTCCTTCCTAAACAATTCTCTTTTTTTTCTTTTCTTTTTTTTTAAAAACTTGATTTTAATTTACAATTTCTAGTTTGATTTCCCTTCAAAAGACTCTAAATCTTTCGATCGGCTGTGGAGACTTTGGGTTGCATCAGAGCAAGTATGCGAAAAGCATATGCCACAATTTGTTCCGACCTTATTACCGTTGCTTGGTGAATATTTCTGCAATGCTCCGCGTACCCAATACAGTGGTGCACGTGGGAACACACCGCCCCCAGGAACGCAGGGTGACCCTCACAAAGCTTCTAGCCCCAGACGGCGGGCTGGCGGGGTCTGAGGGGGCACTGGCGCAGGCGTCGGAGCCTTCGGGCGTGGATTTATTAACTTGGGCATATAATTACCCGATTGTTACTTCAAGCTGGAGAACTTCACCTTTCTCCACGACACTGACCAACATAGGCAGCTAAACATCAGGTTGAGGAGGGAATATTTCCTGAGCAACTGGTCAGTGCCGGGGACGGGAGCCAGCAAGCGTCTTCCTTTAAGTTGCAACAAATGCAATTGCACAAAATCACAACAGCAAGCAAGGCTTGCTGACAACACAGTTTGCAACAGCGTATACGTCAGCAGCAACAAACATAACAAGCAGCGGCAGCGACGGCCGCGTTGCGCACTTTCGGTAACGGGGCCCAACAACGGTATCATCCCCATCAGATCTTTCGAGAGTATATCTTTAATGTTCAATATCCATCACATAAAAATCGTGGCGCAAGGTCGGTCACGGGGTGTCCAACAGACCTACCTGGGCACGTTCCGCGGCATGAAAGTGGCCGTAAAGATGGTCACCCCGGCATGGTGTCAGATATCTCAGAGTTTGCCTAAAACGGTACAAGGAACAGGAGACAAACCCAACTCGCCAGGATACCGAGAAATGCTTCGTTTTCAAGCCCACCATGAAGCTAATGAAGAGATTCCTTCTCTATAGCCGCTGAATCGACCCGAAACTTATCAAATATTAGGATTCTGTGTCCGTATGAGGAGAACAGACACAACTGATCTATCCGAAACACGGCATAATCGCCGTCCACGAGTTTGGGGAACATTTCATGATAGACAACTTGAGGATTTTGCCTTGGCAAACACGCCTCAAACATCACGGCAGCTAGTCTCCCTTCTTCAGTAGCCTGAGAACTCACGGTCGGATCGTACGCATTTCCGATTTAAGGAAACACATTGTTTGATGGTTAACAACGATTCGAATCAAATGATTGGATATGGATGACATGCATATATCGAACCAAAACGTGTTTCGACTTATAACCGGCCGGCATTATGGGTTTTACGTTAACTCAAAGATGTCCGGCCCACTTGAGTCGCGGGAAAACGAATGTGATATCTCGTTACCTGCCGGAATGGCGATTATGCCGTAGGATATACGCAAAATTCAACTTAGACAAGGGCAAATGCTCTGTTTTTTAAACGGCTACTCTATCTCATCATCGTTTTCCGTCTATATATAACACGTCGGCTGGAAGAATTAAAACGTCGAATTAGGACACACTATCAATAAACACGCCTTGATCTTTTACAGAACTTGAATTCCATACAGCTGATAGCCGACGAAATTTTGCGAAATGTTCAGGAGGAAAGTTAGGACCACGTGCAAGTCATTTGAGTAATTTATAATTTTAAAAAGTTTATATTTATTAATGATCCTCCGACTAATTCTTAACAAAAATTTATACCCGCCCAGAAAAAAAAATAATGAAAAGAGAGAACAAAAACAAAACAAAACAAAGATGTGTTTATGAAAGAATTTCAATATGGTATATAAAAAAATTTAAAATAAGCACGGTCTCAAGGAAAGATGAAAAAAATGAAAAAAAGAAAAGAAAGAAAAACACAGAAAAAATACAATCAAACAGAACAAAAAAAATGAAAAAATATGAAAGTTTCAAAGAAAGAATATATATATATAAAAAAAATTATTAACTTTTTTTATTTCGAATGTTAATGATAAATTTAGATTAAAAGAAATTTATATTATTATATTGTTGACTAGTTTTTTCTTTCACATCTTCCGTCCTGTGGCATTTTTTTTATTTATTCTGCTTTATCGAGGCTAAGGTCGGATTTTATATTCACGCCTTAAAGAAACAGCGTGAAATTTAATTAAATATCCTGCTTTGCTTAATGTCGTAGGATTTAAGATTAACACAAGTATTGCTATAAAAAATTCTTTAAAAACAAGAAAAACAATGTAAAATAACTAGTCAAATATAATTTACTACGCTTTTTATCTAAAACGCACTGACAATTAGGATAAAGGTGTTAAATAATATTATTATTATCATTTACTGTATATTATTATTTATTTTTTTAATTCATTAGCCGCATCTCCGCTCTTTTAAAAGCCAGGCAAATATCACAAAGCCAACTCATATGAAAAGCTTTTTTTTGATAACGAGATGGTGGGTGTAGTAGGCTTTAGTGCTGGCTCTTTTATAATCAGTTAAAGAGGAAAGAGTAATATTAGTTTGTTGAAAATAAATTATTTTCTTGTTTTGTTTTTTTCAGTAAAATGGTTTTCCTTTGATTTTAATTCAACACAAATATGTAAAGATCTAAATATCCGGATCCTTTAGACAAAGGATGTAAAATAGGGATATGTAATATGCATAAAGGTATACATACATATATATATATATATATATAATTAGGTAAGGTATCTATTATATCATATATTTTTGCATATTATAGTATACTATATTTGCATGTATATATATATAATATTATATATATAGTATTTAAAGGGTGTAAAGAGAGGTAAGAGAGAGCAGAGAAGAGAGGAGGTGAGAAAAGAGAGGCAGAGAATCTGCGTAATTATATAGTTTCTTTCAGAGATTTTATATATATGTATATCTGATGTATTATTATTATATAACTATAAAGTACTATTTAAGTATAGATATTTACCTTGGTACTGCTACGTGATGTGTATGGAGTAGAATATATGCTGACTTAGTCATAGGTATATAGGGCGTTATGTGTGTGGTAGATAATAGGAGAATAGTGAATATATGGAAAGCTATGCGCGCAAAAAAGGGTTATTGAGTACTTATAGATGCGGTAGGAGAATGATAAAAGCTCACAGAGAGCCAGCACAGACACATATTCTAAAACATAGTCCATATATAAATATAGTCAATAGTAGTATACCAGTGACTCGCCGCTGTACCGTTAAATCTTATTATATGCACTTTTATTTATATTATTATGTCTATGCATTCACGGTACCCACTTTCCTCACTTTACATGTGATCAATATATCTTATGTATAATTATGTATGTGGCACAATATATCTTGTGTTATAATACATCATTCGTAAACTGCTTTCAATGGTAATATGCACAACACCTCCAAACACACACACACACACACACACACAAACACAGACACACAACACACCACCACATATATATATTTATATATATATATATATTAATATTAACATACACACATGCATACACGAAAAAATATAATTATGTACGTATATGTAATCGTCGAATGTGATTTTGCCTGATATATACTATAATATATATATATATAATATAATATATATATATAATTATATATTATATATCTCTGTGTTTTGTGTGTAAGAGTGTGTGTACGTGTGTTCATATACATATATATATATATATTTATAATTATTATATAATATTATATATACTGTAGCGTAGCTTACATGTGGCAGCAGGCTAGAATAGTACACGGTGAATTGTCAAGTTTTTTTGCCACCCAGTGAGAATCGAACTCATTACCAATGGTCTGATAATTTAGCTTCATAACCATTACGCAACGTTATATATATATATATATATATATATGTAATATATATTATACACATATATTGTATAAATGTATGTATGTACACCCAGATATAAATATCCATAACCTCTTGGTTTTTTCCCTTCGCAATCGATCTACACGGAGTGTTTAAGCACATTTGGAGTATTTGTTTGCGATGTCTCCACATCGGAGGACAAAGTTTTATTCTTGGATCAGATCTCATTTCGAACTCCAAGCAGTACATTAGTTTTTGTTATTCAACGAAAACATCCACACACCAATACATCATAGAACACGCGCATCGAGGAACAAACACAAAACACGGTACACAGATTTGCACAGACACACAGTACACAGCACAACACAAATATAACACACACACACGTACAGACAAATATACGCATAGTCTTGAAATTAAAAAATACAAAAAAACTTATCAATAGGGAAATGTTGTCCGGAAAATATAGACACGTGTCTTAAAACTCTACCTACGCAGTACTAAGTATGTTACAAGTATTGTATTTGTTGTAGATTTTGTATTGCACGATATCAAAGCGAACAACTTCTAATCTATCGGTTTAATTTATGTCTTCCCGCCAACTCACTGCCCTTCCTCTCTTCCTCTATCTCTTCTTTCTTTGAATTTACTCTGTCCAGTCTCCCTACACACACAACACACACATATATATATATCACCCACATACAACACATACACACACACCACACACACACACATATATATATATATATATATATTAGGTTGCTGCAAATCTTATCAAACCTACTATGTATCAGTTCCAGTTATAACAATTGCTCATCAAAATGTTTCCCACAATTCTAATGTCTATCTATCTTCTATCTATTTATCTATGCTATCTATTCTGTCCTGTCTGTTCTGGTCTCTGCTCTGTCTCTATCTATCTATCTATCTCTCTCTCTCTCTCTCTATATTATAATATATAATATTTATTATATATATATATAGGATAGATAGAGATACGATAGATAGATAGATAGATAGAATTGCACGTGTGTGTGTAGTGTATAAACTGAGACAGCTAGAATAGTGGACGGTAAATAAGACGTAGGAGTCTATATTTAATAGATAGATAGAAAATATGTGGGTGTATAGATTTACTTATATATTAGAAGCTAGCGCGTGTTTTGTGTGTGTGTGTGTGTGGTTGAGAGAGAGAGAAGAGAGAGGAGAGAGAGGAGAGAGAGAGAAAGAAAGAGAGAAGAGAGAGGAAAGAAGAGAAAGAGAGAAGCCATGGACAGACAGAGAGGGACAAACAAGGATTAATTGAATGAAACCGTTAGACAAAAAATCATGTTTTGTTATGTACAAGATATGAAATGAAATATTTGGAAGGGTTTTTAAAAATTTGATTGTCCATAAGGTTCGAGAATGAAGCCTTCTATTCTCTCTCATATCTATAAATCTATTACCTATCTCTATCTCTTGTCTGTTGTCTGTCTGTCTGTCCTCTCTCTCTCTCTCTATATATATATATATATATATATATATAATTATAAGTGTGTGTGTGGTGTGTGTGTGTGTGTGTGGTGTGTGTTCAGGTATGTGTAAAATTACGAGAGGAAATTCTGCCCACCCGCCTGTATATATTAAAAAAACGTAGGATTAATTTACATACAGTTGTATATGCTGTCAACCTATTATATATATATATATGCATATATTATAATATATATATATATATATATATATATATATATACGAGAGAGGAGGAAATTAATGGCTGAGTAGACGTTGAATGAGCACCTGTTGCAAATAAAAGCACTGGCTGTCTAAAGTTTTTCAAAAATCATTCATAAATTATAAGTTTATAAATCGTTTGTATAATTGAATATCATTATCGATTGATTACACATCGTATATCGGTCGCTTTTTATAGTGCTTAATCTTAATCCAAAAGTCTTCACTGAACTTTCAGTTGTTTCATCATTAAATATTAACAAATAAAATGTCTACATTTTACTCATATACGTACAACTGAATACATTTACATATAGGTGCTATTACCTTTCATAGTAGTTACACTTCTATCGCCTGTGTAAATATAGATTTACTTAAATTAATACAAGGAGTTTTACTTACTGTTGTTACTCCTATTTAATCTTATTTTAGGTAACTGGTTTTAAATGCTGTAGTGTTTGGTAATGAATAATACCTATAATTATTCGTTTGATCGCTTATATTCCACTACAATTTCAAAAACAGTATCCCTGGTTTGGAAGACCAATTCTTAGGGGAACACTTATTCATGGGGGTAGTATTATATATGGGTACTTGCATATATAGTTATTACTAAGCTTAGGTCAGATGTGGCACAAAGCCAGAATTATGGGGCACCAGTGAGAACCGAACACACTATAATGGTTAGCGAATCTAGCTCGTTAACATTTACACTAAAGAAAGTACATGCAATATATAGTCACACGCGTTTATGCATAATGTGTATATTAAATACTCTAAGATGTAAATAAGCATATAATAGTGAGTGAGAGAGAGAGAGAGAGAGAGGAGAGAGAGAGAGGAGAAAGGGATATAACATTTGAACCAAAATTCATAGAGAAACATATACTTCACACCCAACCACATTATATATATATATATATATATATATATATATATATTATATATAATAATATATATACCCTTTCACCTGTACATGTCGTTTATGTATTGGTATGTATATATTATATATATTACACATACATTCATATATATACACGGACATATATACACATAAAACACATATACACACATACAAACACACACACACACTATATATATACATATATTATAACAATATATACCTCACAATACATACACAAACATTTTTACAGTT
>CM042146.1:128923342-128933342 GCA_023376005.1 Doryteuthis pealeii
TGAGAAAATAGGGGAAAAGGTGTCATTTTATTCCACAATATTACAAAGATGTGCGTCCTTTTATTGTTCTATGATGAGTTCGAAAATAGAATAACATAAGTTTTGGTAAATGGAGGTTAGCATGTACTAATTTGTTTTGTAACATTTTCAGGCGAAGCTCATCCAGCGATAGGTACAGCTATCCAATGTAAATTGAGCCAGATACTATATAACAAGAACATAGAATTATATATATATATATATATATATATATATATATATATATAGAGAGAGAGAGAGAGAGAGAGACAGACAGACAGACAGACAGACAGAGTTTGAGGGAGAGAGATACAGAAAGAGAGAGTTAAAGAAAGAAAGACAGACACCTAGAAAGAAAGGAGAGTTGTATATGTGCTGATAAATTCAACAAGATAAACATGAAATTCATTTTAAAAACAAACAAGTATTCTCTTTTACCTCCTGTCATCTGACCTTATACCAGACTTCGATATCTTCCTTATAGTATTCCCAAGTATTCATGCCAATAATTATTCGCTGATTTATTCTTTACTAGACGACCCGTTAAACCATTGGGTTTCCTTGGCAACAACTGTCCATAATGATACTGATACTCCTATTTGGTAAGGAGTCAAGGATTCTATTTTGAATTTCCTAGTAATCTCTCTTATATTGAGAATTTATATGTTTAAATTTTATTTAGTTTCAAACTGGCCTGGAAATCATTTTATTCTTTAAGTTAAATTATTCTAAGTGCATTGCTCTAAGAGAAACTTGCTATGATGTGCCATTTTTTATGGGTTTTTTAGGATCATGAGATCGTAAAAGTTCAGTGACACAAAGCCAAAAATACAAAACACGTGGACGAAAATAAGTGTAATTACTTACTATTTATAGCTCAATGATTTGGGAACAGATAAACCCTACGCGAACGTTCACACTTTTACGTATCTATAATTATTTTCTTTCTCTTCTCATTATATATATATATATATATATATATATATATATATATATATATATATATATATATATGTATGTATGTATTGAAAATGAAAACATATCGACAGAAATTGACCTGATTACTTTATCAAGACGGAATTTCTAATCTGCAATGTTTCCTTTCTGTTCTGTTTGTGTAAATAAATAATATGTCATCATCAATATTTATGCTTGCATAGATAGAAATAAAACAGACTGAGATAAATATAGAGACATGAACATACTGAGATAGATTGATAGACACATACACATAGCTAGAATCAGAGATAGATAGATAGATAGATAGATAGGAACATACTGCTAGAGAGAGAAAGATATGAAGAGGCACACACACACACACACACACACACACACACACACACATATATATAATATATATATATATATATATATATATATATATATATATAGAGAGAGAGAGAGAGAGAGAGTTGAGAGAGAAGAGTAAGAGAAATAGACAGATATATAGATATATATAGATAGATAGACAGAGAAGTCTGAAAAGAGAGATGTACTGGATTTGTGTTGAATAAATTTACCAATATGTGGAAGATTAACCTGAGCATGATCCCTTAACCTAGTATATATATATATATATATATATATATATATATATATATATATATATATATATATATTGAGATTTTGAGATTTGATATAGTTTTCCTCAAATAGTACGCTTCTATTAAAGTAGTTTGGCGAAATTATTCTGACAATAAACATATAATTAATGCATAATGACTAGAAATAAATTTGTTGCCGGCTAGAATTTTGGTACCTGACCAAACATCGGCACATTTTTCGGGCTTTTCGTTTTGCCTTGAAATTCGGCCAGTCCTTCATTCAAATTCAAAATCAACGTCGTCATCGTCGTCGTGTTGGATTCAATCGCAAAAAAAAGAACGAGCTCTAAAGCGCACACGAGACTCGGCTACGCCACGAGGATCAAGGAAAACACTCGATTCGTACAGATATATATCCACTAGGCGCTCAGCTAGGCCTCGTATCTGGTCACATGGCGAGTCTATTTGCTTATAGCCTTGTACAACGTACGTGACGGAATATATGTATATATATATATATATATATATTGAGAGATAGAAAGAGAGGGGCGGATAGTCACGTTGAGAGACTAAGGGGGAGGTGGTGAAGAGAACCACCTGTTGCTTGTGACTTGTTGCGGTGCTTACTCTCTTCTGAATGTATTGATCGAATATTCGAGCTGCGATCGCCGGGAAGATAGATCTGCAGACCTCGAAGACTGGGCGCATATGTGTGTCAGTTGCTGGTCGCTTTTTCTTGTGCGTCTTTCTATGTGTCTGTGTGTGCGCGCCTGTCCGTGTTGGAACGCCCGTGTGCGCGTCCGTCTGTACGTTCGTACGAATACGTGCGTGTGTGTCAATTTACATATTTTGTTTTCGTGACTTTCAAATTTTTTCCTTTTCAATAAATTTTTCATTTTTTGTTATTGTAAAACAGGACGCTTAAAAAAAACTATTAAACGTATTACCCTGTCAAAAAGATATGATGTAGACGTTTCTATAAAATGACTGAATTGTCGTAAATCTACTCTGCAAAATGCAGTGTATGTACATACTGAAATGTTGTAGTTCCCTAGGTTCGACAATAAACTAAATTTTATGGTGACGCTCCAGTTCTGCATATATATATATATATATATATATATATGTGTGTGTGTGTGTGTGTGTGTGTGTGTGTGTATTTGGGCAGCATTTTTTCATTCATGCATGTTGAATTAAACAAAAGACACATCTCCTGTTTAACAATTTTATTTTTGATCTTTTCAAGTTTTCTGGACAACTTTTTAATATTTGGGTGAAATTCGTGGATTAGTCTACCAAAGTTCAGGTCCCGAGTACTTTCGGCACATCGAAGTGCCATCATCAGGGGTGATGTGTTCCACTTTTTAAAAACATATATTAATTACACATCACCCCTGATGATGGCACTTCGATGTGCCGAAAGTACTCGGGACCTGAACTTTGGTGGACTAATCCACGAATTTCACCCAAATATTAAAAAGTTGCCCAGAAAACTTGAAAAGATCAAAACTAAAAATGTTAAACAGGAGCTATGTATTTTGTTTAATATATTATATATGTCGGTGGGGTCCACGTATGCTTCTTAGTCGATATATATATATGTATATATATGCACACACACACACACACACACACACACATATATATATATATATATATATATATATATATATATATATATATGTTTGGGATTTAGTATGAAGCCTTAGGTGTAAAGTATAAGAAACTCATTTTTTAATGTTAAATTTCGTTTTATATTCGTTAAAGTTTAAACCCTTCTTCGGAAACGGATAGACTATGAGTCTATATATATAAACACACACACACACACACACACACACACACACATATATATATATATATATATATATATATATATATATATATAAACTAATACTCTAATAGTATATTGTTATCACTAGCCCACTTGCTGGGTTAAAGCTGGACCAAGTTTTCGCTGTATTATATTCATATATATATATATATATATTATATATATATATATATATATATATATATATATATATATATATATATATAAACATCTCTATCACTGATATTGGGCACTCTACAAATATTACCGCAAAATTTTGGTCCACCATTAACACACCAAGTGATCAAGTTTATAATGCCACAGATTCACATACTCTCTCTCTCTCTCTCTCTCTCTCTCTCTCTCTCTCTCTCTCTCTCACACACACACACACACACCATACGTCCGTATCGGTCATTGCTCCAGGCAGGTCATCCGCACGGTATACAGTATCTGCTCAGAGCTCATTGATGTCGCTTTTTGCTGGTCGGTCTAAACTGGTGTGTACAAGTTTAGGTGCCCACGGATGGTTCGTCCTTGCTTATCCATTAGTTTTCAGCATGTTTTGTTCGTCTTACTTGGATGGTTTGTGTGATTGGAGGTAAGTGGCTGTACAGCTGTTTTTGTGGGGTGTGGCTTTCAAGATTTGCTCTAGACAGTATAGTTCCCATCTAGCTTTTTCTCTAAACGTTTCATTAAAGTCTCAGTGAGACTATCACACAGCAGGACTGAATTTTAAGTTACCATAACTAAAAGCCAAACACCCAAACAACATCGCCCTTCACGTGGATCAGCAAGGTGCGCATTAGGCTGAGATTATATAACTCTGGTCCCAATGTTTGAAAAATCAGCTACGGGGCTTTAGTATACTGAAAATCTAGGTGGACCAAATACACTGTTGTTGAATTTGGATATGCAGTCGGTAGAGTGTCAGCCTGGGTACCTCGAGGTTCCCGGTTCGATTCCGGTTCACGCCCAAACCTTTTCCATGGTCTAGCGCTAATGAAAGGGGTATAGACTCGCTTGCTGTCTGGCTGATACCGACTTTAGGCCACCCGACGACTTTTTAAAGTTTGATATTATCCAAAATGACATCCTCAGTGTAGCCATTTTTAAAACATATATTAGTAATTTGCTTAACTTCAGATTCGATCTTACTATTAGAACAAATCATCAGTGCTCTAAAAACAAGATATTTGGTCAGGTTCAATTTGCTTGATTTCGGTATATATATATATTATATATATATATATATATATATATATATATATATATATATATATATATATTATGGAAATAAAAACATTTTACGGTTAAAGCCATTTATAGGATAACCTCCGATTCATAATATTCTTTTTAGTATCTTTGGAGAAGTTTTCTATTTTGTGAATTTTTTACAGTGTTTTATAAAACAGTAGATATTTATATATGTGCAAACACACACATATATATATATGTGTGGAATAACATAATATATATTGTAATGTGGGATTGGACGACTATTTATTTTTCATCTCTAAATTGCAGACAATTTTATGCGTCTCATTCTCCAGAAAATATTCCCGTTTGAGCATGTCATATTTTGTAGTATGATCAAAATTGACTTCATACAAAATTCCCAGTGGATCAGCTTTTCCAATTCAGTCGAGCCTAGTACTCTTTTGCTACATTCACTTATAATGCGTCTATCAGTTTCAACTCTGTCTCCACACAGCCTACACTTGCTATTATATTGTGATTTATCTTAACCATTATCTTCAGCTGCAATTATGAGAAATTCTATTTTTCTCTTGAGGTTTTTATCTATTAACCATCCGGGTCTTTTCGTGTCCAATATCTTCAGTTTGTCTCTTGAAGTATCTATATAGTTATTTTCCTTCCCATTTCTGTTTTCTAGTTTTTGTGTTTATTCTGTATGTCCATATGTTGCAATAGCTAATACTGACTGCTGTAATAAATCTTTATTTGCTCTTTTTAGAGTATTCTCCGAATCCTATAATTGACGCATCTACACAATCCTTAATGTAGTCGAGATCCCTTCTTCTTACATTTTTTGATACATATATTTGCTTTATATCATCTCTAGGCTTTAAAGCCATATTTATTGTCATCAATTTCCCACTTTTGTCCATGTCATCTCCCGAGTTCAATGCATTATGCATCGTCACCAATTTCCTTTTCCTTTTGTGCATATGTCTTCCCATGGCCATTTTAGGAAGGACCCAGAATATTTTACAAGATGGGCAGCCCAGATGCTTTTGTAAGATTTCTGATACAGAATTTGGTTTCGAGAAATGTTCTTGTTCTTATGGGCTACTCTTTTCTTATTTTTTCTTTCATTTTTTTTTTGTGTCCACTTCCAATATTCCCAAATACATGTAGTTTTCTTTTCTCCATGTTTTCTTATATTTTTCTGGATAGTTGTAGTTCTCTTCCTTCCAATTAAGTGGCATTATTGCTATTCAAAATAGCTTCTTTGGATTTTTACCTCGGCTAGGATTTTTCCTTCTTCGCTCTCTTTCATTTTTACTCTGTGGTCTGCCGAGACTGCAAAATCTCCCAGAGGACAGCTTCTCTTTTTCTTCTAAATAATTACTAGGTGTGATCTTCTGGCAGGCATAATGTGATCCGTCTGGATCTCAAATTCCCATATAATTTTATGAGTGTCATTGTCTAGGATGAATTCTGGTTTGTGTTTATACTATTTTATGGTTAAAGATTCTTGCACGATTCTTAGTTGATCACCTTTCCCATCCATTCATGTCTAGTCTTGTTCTTCATTTGAGCTTGTTCGTTTATTTACAGGATTAACAGTTTCGTCACTGTCTGTACAAATTCTACAATTATTATTATTATTATTATTATTATTATTATTTTACTCCTTGCAAGTTTTTCCCAACTGCGCTAGCTGATAGACTTTCATTAGAGCCTGAATGACAGCAAGTCTTCCTCTTCCTAGTATTCTAGTCGATTTCAACAATGTTGTTGTCTGGATGGTTTCAATTCTTCCTCTGATTTCTAATTCCTATAATCTGTTTTCTAAACTTTTCGTTTTCTTTCATCTTCACCCTGTGACCTGCTGGGACTACAAGATCTACCAGTTTACAAGTTCTCTTTTTTTGTTAATCAATACTAGGTCTGGCCTTCGAGCTGGGATAAGTTAATAGCAGAGAAATTTTATGTGTTTCATTCTAAAGAACAGATTCTGGTATATGCATATGCCATGCTATTCAGTTGTACCTTTAGTCTCTGATCTTATAAAGGGATACAAGTCCCAGGAGGATGGTAATTCTGAAATCTAATTTAAACTGGGTCTCAATGGTGCTAAAGCTGCTCACAGAAATATACAGATTTGAAAAGTTTTGGTTTGGCTTAGTTTATTTAACGAAATATCAATTCCTTATGGGTTATTTAATGCCGAAATTTGATTAATGTGTAAATGTTTCATAATAATCCAAATTATTAATCTTTCTGATGTTCCATATTTCCTTCTGGTGATTCTGTAAACTACATGAAATTTTACGTCACAGACCTCATGAGTACATTATATATATATATATATATATATATATATATATATATATATATATATATATATATATTGTGAATAAATGAAGGAAAATATATTAAATTTGATTCATATCATAATTTGTTTCAACTGCAATAAATAATGATGGTGATCCGAATATTAGTATTAGACATTTTTACTGATATCAGTAAAACAACATTGAAATTAGTATAACATATCACAACATATGAGCACCGACAACAAAGGCCTCGAGCTGATCAAGACACCAAACCAATCAAGATATGAAGCATGATGTCTTCAACTATGGCTATAAAACCACATGTGACCAAAGGAACTAAAAAAAAAACAACCAAACTACTGATAACACAAGATAGAGACAAATTACATTTGAAGATTTGATTTTGTTTTTGTTCAATGTTTATCTCTATTGGGAATGACCAGCTGAAATTTGAAGCAAATTTAAAGTTTTTTTTTCTTTCGTTTATTCACTGTATGGGTCGGCCCGTCTGCACATTGATAATAGGCACATCGAGCTCTCACTACAAATGGCTTGTATCATTATAGCTGAACCCCACATGGATTGATTCTTATCACACACACTCCACACAGACATACATACACACACACACACACACACATATATATATATATGTATATACACATATATATATATATATACATCACTAATATACATATATATATATATATGTGGGGGGGTGTAATGTTAGAAGTGATAAAATCATGGTATCTTTGGTTTAGAAGAAAAGTAACCTTTTATAAAAATGGTAGGGATGTACGTATTCATGTGGTAGATAGATAGATAGATAGATAGATAGATAGATAGATAGATACTTAAATAGATAGATCTTAATCTTATGCTAGTCTAGATAAAAATATGGACATGTGAATGAGAGTTAGTTTTACAAAAGAAATAAACTATTCATAGAATAAAGGAATAATTCTAATTTGAATTACTACGCAACATTTTCTACGTAAAAATAATACACATGTTTAATTCTTCTTGCTTCTTTTGATCGTTATATTTTAAAGGTAAAAAAGAAAATAAATGAAGCAAATGCATTTTTTTCACTTTAACTCAACAAGCAATTAAAAACTGAATTTATTTTTTTGTCATATGTACAAAAGAAAGTTTTTAGAAAAATAAAATTATTTTTCTAAACACTCACTAGCTTAGGGTTACATTTTGTGAAATAATATCTTAAATGTAAACGAAATGCAAGTGATTTTGAATGTTATTTCCCAATCCTGGTAATCACTTATTACTGAGAAGATTGATATTATGCAATGGTAAACATCATTGTAGATATATAGATACAAATTATTCTCACACAAAGATTAATATCTTTAATGAAAACAATATGAGTTTATTTGTTGCTTAAAACTTCGTGCGATATTTGCTTTGAAGTTACTTTAACTGCTATATATTTCCTTTGCACATGCGCAGAGACGTTGAGGATCAATAAAATACCCGTTTTTTACATGCTTCGTCAGCAAATACAATTAAGAAAAAAGAATCACTAGTTTACTACTTGTAGATTCCTGTAAACTTAAATAGATAGATATATGTGAATAGATTATGATATATAGATAGATATACAGATAGATAGATATGAAGAGACAATGATAGATAGATAGATAGATAGATATATAGATATGAATAAACTGTGGTTGATCAATAGATAAATACATGGATATATTTAAATGCTTGAAAAATAATCATATTGAAAGATTAGGCTACTTAAGAATGCTGTTGTGGTCAGTTGTGGTCGATTTGGGGTCTGTATCTAAGCCCATCTAAAATTCAGAATTTTAAAAGCCGGCTTTCTGACGCAACATAATCTTTCCATGCTCTATATCTTCCCATTTCGTCAATAAATGTACCAAATACCTATATCTGTGCCTAGCCGCATTAGGATGGTTATAAACTATTGGTCGATCTGCGCGTGCACCGAAGTATGTAGTTCAATATGCGATATTATTTAATATTTCATTGTGTAAAAAGTACACGACACACCTATACTTATCTTTGTTGACAGATATCTGGAAGAAAATGGCTAACGTGAAATAGAAAACGATTACGATGAAAAATACTTTTTTCCTGAAAAATAAGATTTTTCATCTCCCTCATATTTTATGAGCAAGTAAAATTTCTAACTAATTACGATATATAACACATTTTTTTCTTATTGATACAATTTTTTTTCTTAATTTCTGTTTAATTTAATAAAGATATAGAAAATCGTTTCATTACATTTAAATTTTGCTTTTGTGCCTTGGATAACAATATGTCATATAAATTCTTTTCCGAGATAGTATGTGTTATTTCTTAATTGCTTATGTTGTAAAAGTAAAGAAAGTGGCCATTATTACCTTTAAACTTTCATTTTATTCACTGGATAATACTATATAACACAGATATTGTTCCTATGTGTGTGTTATTTCTTAAATGTTTATGTTGTATAGGAAATGGCCATTGTTACCTTCAAATTTTTCATTTTGTACCTGGGATAGCACTTTATAACATTTTTTTCTTCCTGGATAGAATGTATTATATCTTAATTGCTTATATCGTAAAAGTAACGAAAAATGTCCATTATGAAACACATATGTTGTTCCTGGAAACTATGTCATATTTCTTAATTGCTTATTCTGTAAAAGTAAAAAATGGCCATTATTACCTTCAAACTTTCATTTGTGTCCTAGATATTGAAAGTTGTTAATTAACCTACTTCTTTATACGGCATATTTTCACATTTTTATTTATATGAATACAAAAATGAACAACAATGTTCTAGAGACGTTTTTGTGATTTTCGATTGTAATGTACGAGAGACAGAGTCAAAATTTATATGCACTTTCGCAATAGCATATCTTTATTATTGTCTCACTGCGTTCTTGCGAAGGGTGCTTATAGTTCGTCGTGTTGTGGTCACGTGATCGAATTTGAGCCTGATGGCGTTATTTTGCTTGCTGAATTTACAATGTAAACATGGCCGATCCAGTAGCTGTATACACCAATGAAATGGCTTGAGTTCTCTGGTTGGAAGGGGTGTCAGGGGTTGAAAATTCATTGGG
>CM042146.1:128938342-128948342 GCA_023376005.1 Doryteuthis pealeii
ATATATATATGAAAGATACTTATCCAGTTACATTAGAACCACACTCTATCCATTATTAACTCTTTGCTTACTTTAAATCTCTCACAGCGGTTCCCCTCCACTGCAATTTTACCGTAATCCGACGACAGCTGCTCTCGCACGTGTCACTGGTTTACACTGAAAAATCACTACGAGAACACCCCTGCCATCTTTCGTTATGACTTTATTTGAATAGAATGAGTTCTGGGGTAAATAGATAGTGAACTTTGAAATATCCCATCATACAAGTTTTAAAAAATACCAACAAAATTTGGTACAGACATGAGGGAAATTTGAACTGAATTTTTAAAAAGTATTTTCTTTATCTTCATTTGTTATTCGATTTCTTTAGCGTCTTAATTGTTCTCTTTTTTTCTCATCGACGGCATTTAAAAAGATTACCGTACTCATTATTTTGGATTCAGCAACAAAGAGGCCTACTTCATACGTTAATATTGTATTGAATATCTTGGAGGCGCACATTGTAGAAAATGGATTAAGGAATCCGAGTTCAAATTAAAGAATTTGAATTCCCTATATGTATATTCTATTTTAATCGCTTTTAATTCAGCTCTTAAAATGTATTGAGCACTTTTTATATTATTCATCATTCTGACTTAATCGGTTACTTGTTTTTTAAAACGGACAAAATTGTGATTTCTGTGATTTTCTCTCCTTTAAGTCATCCTCTTTTCAAAAAAACACGTACACGCATATATATATATATATATATATATATATATATATGCGCAGACATGGTGGAATTTGAATAGTGTGCGGAAATTGACTACATCAGGCAAACAAACTTTTTGTGAGCTAGTGTGTTAACTCCAGGTAAACAAACTAAATGAGATGATGTAAACAAACTATAATTGTTCAGGGTTATTTTCAGAAATTGTTCGAAGCATGTCGTATAATGCATATGTATACACGCGGTTTGATTTAAATAGATTCTGTAAACATAGCAAGAGCATTTTCAATATTTATATATGAGTCAAGGTGAAAGGAATCGACAACGTTTCTCGTTATTATTGGCGTTGGACAGACGTAAATCTAATGTGTACACATGGATTCGCTTCTTAAGGGTTTATTTTTAGTGCGATCTGTTCGAACCTGACTTTTTCACGTGTTTAGGAGAAACCAATGCTCAACATGTTTAATAATATAAATCATGCAAATAGAAACACACACACACACACACACACACACACACATATATATATATATATGTGTGTATGTGTGTGTGAAATATACATTCAAACAGAGATATCGTGTACCATTATATTATATATACACACACACACATACACACACTAACACACGTACATACATACATATATATATATATATATATATACATATATATATATATATATAGAGAGAGAGAGAGAGATATACTAATATCGATAAAATAGTTTCTTATATATAGAATTAAAGAGTGCTCAATATCTTCATAGTACATGCATACCTAAGTTAGGATAGCAAACATGAAATCAATGCCGCTTGATAACTGTCAGTTTCTCGATCATGAGATTTTCAAACCAAGCACACTCGTTGATGTGATTATCAAAGCCATGTCCTCGTTACTCTAAACTTCACCCATATATATATATATATATATATATATATATATATCATCAGGTCATGCTGTTAGCACAGATATCCATGATAATCTCTCGCCAACCATCCCTCTTGGTCATCGCCCCCTCTGTGCAGCATGTAGAATCCGCATGGCACTGATCGATAGAGGTCATTGCTGGACGACCCAATCTGGCATTCCTATGTGCAGGATTCCACAGGAGAACGTCCCTTATGATTTCATCCAGTATGTCTTGCTCATCTTACAAGGGTGATTAGTTTGATAGGGAACAATGGGCCGTGAGGTTTAGTTTCCTAGATTTGTTTAAGACGGCACGCAGCATTCTTGTTCAACTCCAATCTAATTTATATTCTAGGCGCTTCGTTAAGTTCCAAATGGCGAAGCCATACAATAGCACTGATACAGTTAAAGTTTGTTAACTTATCCGTGAGATTAGATTTCCATGTGATTGATAATCTTTGCTTTTTTATGCATACATTAACATCGCTTTCTGTGGATGAGATATTACTACCTAGCCACGTAAACTGGTATATCGATTTAAAAAGGTTTACCATTGAGTGTGAAGATGAATCCACATGGACTCAGTTTTATTGGAGTTCTCAAAGGGGCCAATGTTCTTTGCTGTGTTTTCCGGGCTATGCAGCAGTAATTCGGCTTGTGCGAGTGTATTTACAAGAGGCGCTAGATCATATGCGTAGTCCGCGATATCACTTACTTCCAAACTTTTTAGGTTGAATTCTTTTTCTGTTATGTTATTTTATGAAGTTCGATGAACATAATCTAGGCAAATCATAAATATATATTTCGTTAACCTTCAGGACTCCATCTACAATGTCAAATAAATCTGAGTCACCATCAGATAAATGAAGTATTTCTTTAGTGTCTTTGTAGAGCATCATTATAGCGGTAGCAGTTTCTTTAGGGAGACCGTAGGCTAATCGTATTCGCTCCATTTTCCTCTGAGTATGGAGTCAAATGCATTGGACAATCAAACAACAGTCGTGCCTAGAGATTCTTTGCTCGAATCCCTTCTACGATTCAACGAATAGTCAGAGTCTAAGAAGTTGTGGATCAATTTCTAAGAAACCCATTTTGGTTTTTATCGACAGATAACTATCATGAATCAAGAATACGGAGACTCCCCTTTCTGCTTGTAATACGATCTTTCGGTAACAAGTTCTTTCACCGGAAAACACCATATTCTAATATGTAACTGAACAGATGTATCTCCATTACTTATAGATATACGTAGATCTATCTATCTATCTATCTATATCTATCTATATCTATCTATATCTATCTATCTTTCTCTCCATCTCTCTCTCTCTCTCTCTCTCTCTCTCTCTCTCTCTCTCTTATATATATATAATATATATATATATTGATTTCACTTTTCCACACACAGTCATCATACCTTAATAAAGGGTGAAAGTCACCCAAAATATCGGAATAAATCGAACCTGGGACAGAACAACGGCTGGATATTGAAACCTTTTTTTTCTGTTTTTTTTTTTTCGCTTGTTCATTTTCCATACTTCATGATATCTAAAAACAACCTTCACAAGAACAAAGTTTATACGCAATCAATTCATATATATATATATATATATATATATATATATATATATATATGAAAGCAATTACAATTTGGAAATCGTATAGAATACCTACGATCTCCCTCCGAAAGAGGTATACACTGCTGATGAGACCTAATAAGGTTGAAACAGCTGTATAGTATTCCACACGTCGCAGGCGTTATTCGACGAGTTCACTAGTCATGATTATTTCAATAATTATTGTATTCTATACGATACACGCATTGCAATTGCCTTCAAAAATATAAATAATAATATAATTTACTTAACAATGCTTCAAAAGTAAATTATCAAATACTATATATATATATATATATATATATATATATATATATATAATATATAAGAAAGTTTTTGTATGTACGTGTCAATCTATAACTCAGAAAAGAGGAGTCACTCAGATTTGAAATCTTGCATATAGATTAATATCCTTCTAACTAAGAAACACACCAAATTTGGTTATTGATTTTTACTGATTAAGGGATATAATTAATTAATCATACAAAAATCAAACGATTTTCGGAAAGTATTGTAAGCTGCTCCTGATGCTTGGCTGCTGTTTATTTCAGCAGAGGAAGAAAGAAGAAAGAAAGAATATCAGCTGCGTGTTGCTACCAGTCATTCAAAATGTCCGCTACAACTATGAATAAATGTTGTCCAGTTTTTTAACGTAAAATCAAATCTTTGTCCATATTCTTAAATTGTACACTCACTTTAATTTATTTACGGTTACATTTTTTTTAATAAGATTTTAAATGTAAATAAAAATATCATGAAAATGTTTTCAAATATTCACCAGTATAGGGTTGTATGTAAATAAAAATGTTAAACAAGTTGTTTTGTAATTAATACTAATGGTAAAAAAAGTCTTCATTTTTTAGAGAACTAATGAAAACTTTTTAAAACAATGTTTTTTTAAGCAAAAAGAGATATTATAATACGATAATGAAAATTATGAACGTTTACAATTTCGGACCATTTTCTTAAAATATGTTAGGGGAAATAATTTTTACGATTATTATATTTTATGAAATCTGAAAAAAAATAAACAGATAAAAAACGATTTTTAATTTTGTTAATATATATAAAGATAATAGTCTGAATAACTATATCAGATTTTTATAAGTTTCTATACGGGATTTTGTTTTTAGTAAACATGATTTCTGAATGCTACTAAAATATGTTAATATTATGACATAAAATTGTTTCAAAACACTCAAAAATACAGGATTACATTAAAAAAATATTTTCAATGTTTAAAAAAAAATCCTCAAAATAAACATTGTAATACATAAATGCTCGGTGATTTTTCAAAATTGTTCCTAAAAATGTTTTGGCGGGTACTTTTGCTAGTATATATGTATATATATATATTGATTATGGTTAGCGGACGAAAATGGTGCTATAAAGCTTAGCACCCAAGTCAATTGTAGCCCAGCACGTGGTTCATGCGGTCAATGCAGAAAAGGCAGGCCCAATGCTGCCCGAACACAGCAGTTGCAGTTGAAGAAAACCCAGATATAATTACATCAAAAAATAAATAATCCCTGTTAGTTGTTAAGGCATGTTTGTATTTACCCAATTCCACCACACGAACAAGATGCGATACAAAGTCAATTTTTAAGCGGGGTTTATCAGGTTTGAATTCAGAGTTTTCATTTTCCTAGACCGGTTTCCATATTAAAGATCCCAGTCTGCCCTACTAGCTGGAGGGAACATAGTGGAATTAATACTTTTGCCAAGGATACTAGTGCTATGTCGATTGCAAAGGGTCTCGTCCAGAATTTGAACTTGGTTCACCGTATCTATATCCTACGACGATAACCATTACACCTCGAGCATGTAAAAGTTTAACAGAAATCGTTTCTACATATTCGGCATCCGGAAAACGGCGGGTATCCCGGCTAGTAAAAACAATATATGTTGATTCTAGTACATAATATTTATTTGTGTCTTTGTTTAGTTTTATATTCTTAATTTATTAGCATACCAAATAATAATTAGTTATTTAATGGTGAAATGTGATTCTTTTGTAAATCTTGAATTATTTACCTACCTAATTTTCTCCTCGATTGTACCAAATTTTCTTGCTATTTTTTTTTTTTATTCAACTGGTTCCCTATTGCAAAAGGATCAAGTACCAGTCTTGTTGACTAACTAACCAAAAGATGGCATGGGTGTTCACTTACTGACTTTTCAGTGTAAACAAGTGACACGTGCGAGAGTAGCTGCCAGAGGTTTACGGTAGCATCAAAGAAGTAGCAGATCCACTGTGAGCGGTTTAAAGTAGGCAATTGTATTAATGACTATTTATATATATTTTTTTGGTTTCATTTGGTTTGTTTATTTATTTTGCGCCACATCAACTACTTGTGGTTTATTTAATGCCGAAATTTGATCCATTTGTAAATGTTCGATTGCAATCAAAACTATTCATATTTTCAGCATTCCATTGCGATCATTTTTAATCCCATCTTTTTTTATTTGTCTATAACAATAATAATTTGTTTACACAGTTATATGATATTAGATATTTTTTATCTAATACATATAATTTGCACAGAGATACATTGTTTCAAGTGTTCCTATCTAATACTAATAATGTATATACAATTATATGGTTTTAAGTAAGTATTTCTTTTTTGAGATAATAAATATTGGTTTGCACACAGTTATATGATATCAAATGTTTGTGTCTAATACTAATAATTTATACACAATTATATATCAAGTAACTATTCCTATTTAATAATAAAATTTGTTTGTACACAATTATATTTCAAGTAACTATTCCTATTTAATAATAATAAAAATTGTTTGTACACAATTATATGTTTCAAGTAACTATTCCTATTTAATATAATAATAATTTGTTTGTACACAATTATATGGTTCAAGTAACTATTCCTATTTAATAATAATAATAATTTGTTTGTACACAATTATATGGTTTCAAGTAACTATTCCTATTTAATAATAATAATAATTGTTTGTACACAATTATATTAACTATCTAACTAATCCTAATAATAATAATAATTTGTTTGTACACAATTATATGGTTTCAAGTAACTATTCCTATTTAATAATAATAATAATTTGTTTGTACACAATTATATGGTTTCAAGTAACTAATCCTATTTACAGTCTAAGACAACATTGAGGCCGTATTTAGCAAAATTCTTTGGTGTTATTGGGAGATAAATATAGCTTTAACGAGTGGAGAAAGAAAAAAAATTATAAAAGAAAGATTTCAACAAGCTCTATTCGATAATAGTTTTAAACTAGCTGTAAAATTTTACTGAATAACACAAAATAGTCCTCAATGGTGTCGCAGATTCTTCATCATTTATTTGCACAGAGATTTCTGTTTTTAATACTTTCTATCGAAATACAAATAATTTTCACACACTTCATGGTTTCAAATGTTCCTATTTAATACAAATAATCCATATGATTTCAAGTAACTATTTCTACTTAGAGTCCAGGACAGCATTGACGCCGTTTTTAACCCAATTCTTTGAGGTTATTGAGAGATAAATAAACTTTTGACGAGTGGAGGAAGAGAAAATATATTTGATGTGCCAAAGAAATATTTTGACGAGCACTATTCAAAGATGCAAGTTTAAACTAGCATGAAAATGTTGCTGAGTAAAACACAAAATAGTTCTCAATGATGTCGCAAATTGTTAATCTTTTGTTTTTGTAGTTTTATGGTTTCTATAGTTTCTATAGTTTCTATCGAATCCAGATAATTTGCATACACTGACATGGATCCTAATGTTCCTATACGAAATTTATAATTTAGAAACAATTCTATGGTTTCAAGCAACTATTTCTATTTATTAATAATAATCGTTTCCCTACAGTTATGGGACTTTAGGTATTCCTATCGATTAATAATTTTCAAAAACATTTATTTTACCCGTAGATAAGACCTTATTAGTTACTAACACTTTAAGTGAGAGTGGACCTGGAAGTAATGGCAATAAAGAGTAGACTCTATACTCCCCAGAGTTTTAGAACCGGAGATCTTCACCGGGTGCAGTTTATTGTCATGCTCAGGATAACCCGGTGGGGGGGGGGGTCTTACTCCTCTGCAGGGTACATATGCGGGGTAAACACAAACGACAGAGCAATGTTTATTTTGCGTTCGAATCCACAACTGACAGAGCGAATAACACTTTTTTTTCTATTATTTTCTAATCTCAGTAAATTTTGTCCCTTTCCTCATATCAGCCAACAGCTGATAGCACAATTTTATAAAAGACAAAAATACGATTGAAAGAATTCTTTCTATAGGATTCTTTTCTTTTCTCTTCGCTTGAAAAAAATCAAATCTTTTGATCTGGGCTTAAAGAGTTTTTCTACACAATATCTTTTCTTTTCTTTCTTAATTCTTTTCCTTAATGATTTCCTTGATTACAATCAAATAATTAATTAAATTTCACAATTAAATAAAATAAATGTTTTTATGAAAAGAAAAGATAAGATTACTGTTTAATCATTTGAGTATAACAATTTCCGAAGGACAGACTTTACATGCATACACACCTATCCGTTGGATGGTTGGTTGGTTGGTTGGAGGGCTGGTTGGTTGGTTGTTTTGTTGGTTGGTTGGTTGAATTTTACGGCATGTCAAACCTTCGTTTACTTTATGCCGAAGATGTTTTTTGTTTTGTTCTTTCTTGTTGGTTTTAAATCGTTTTTAAAATAATTTTTAAAAACTCATTTGTATCTATTTAACCCCTAAATGGGACCCTATCAGGTACTACCACTCCGGGTCAGAGTGGAACTGGGAGTAATGGTGATGAAGGGGTAATTTACATTTCCCAGAACTCCAGAATTGGATACTAATCACTAGATACAGTTTAACGTCGTATCTAGGACACTAAGACCCTCAGCCACCACCTTGGGGGTGGGGGAGGGGTTGCCAAGAGAGCAATATGGCGATTCGTAGGTATCATCTAGCGTACTTTATGTATTGCAGTTCTAGAAATTACAAACGAATATGAGACTAAATCTGTATTCCTCAAGAAAACCAGAAACTAATTATAAAGCATGATGTTATTTGTTTTTTCTCAAAATAATTCCCTTGACATTCAACTAATTTATTTCTGTCAGGTTTCTTGTAAAACCTGATTGTGTTTGTTTGGTTTCTTTTTTTAATGACATATCATCCTTCATGACCATCCTTGTAGAATATTAGTAGTGGTGCTATCTAACCCATCGCTGAGGAATGAGAAGTTCACACCTTTCCCAAGAGTATTAGTCCGAAAGTGAACATAATAGCGAGACTTAAGTTTCGATCTTTGCCGAGTCCATTTCATACGCCGATAAATGATATACCAAGAATCGTAATTCAGAATTCAAACCTGTTACTCACTAGAATGAGTCAATTTGGTTAATATAATCAATGTTGATTTCGAGATAAACATGTTTGGTTTTAAAGAATTTTAACATTTCTATGAGAGTTGCTTTATGATATTATTAATTCAATATTTAAGTCTCCAATTATTTTACCATCACTATCAACATATTATTGGAATCTTCCGCCTGGTGCTCTCCGTAATATCATTTCTGTTTTTCTCACAAAGATACGTCAATAGAAATATTAAAGGGTGTTTCATATTGACGTAATTGTTAGTAAGCTAGACTTGCAGATACATTACTACTAGATAGCGAGTTCTCTCCTCACTATCTATTACAACTGAATAGAGAGTTTGATCCTGGCTGGGTGCCCCATACTTTCGACTTTATCTCATATCCAACCCGTGGTGAATAGGTTGGTTCAATACCAAGGTGTCTCATCATATTCTAATGATTAGTAAACTAGTCTCGCAGATTTATAACTACTGATAAGAAAGTTCTATCCACACTGAGTGCCCCATAATTGCGATTTTGTCTCACATCCTACACGTGGCGAAGAAGTTGGGTAAATACCTTATATGTGGCTAGAAATATTTAAAAAAAAACAACATTTTAATCACTTGTGGGAGATTCCCAGAATGTGTTAATATGGATGGTGCAGTACTCCCATGAAAATGTTAACAAAAAAATCTACCCATATTTCGATTCTTCGGGCATCGCAGATATAGTAGTTCTTTGTATAATGCATATCTATCAACCCTTCCACACGACTAACATTTAATACATTGACATTTTATTAAGAATGGGACACTAGGTAGTTTAACAAGTTTGGATTGTGTTCCTTCGACTAGACTCGTTATCTAAGCAAAGTTAAAGAGTTTTAATTTGAAAAGGAAACATAATTTTACCAACCACTCAACACGAGCAGAATGTGACACAAGGTTAATTTTGAAGTGCACTTTACGTGGTCTGAATTCAGTTTTCCATCTTGAATTCAGTTTGCTGTAGCAAAGTTGAAGAGCCCAGTGTGCCCTACTATTTACCAATAACCGAAGGGATTCTAGTTGGATTCATACCTTTCCCAAGTACTATGTGAAATACAAAAAGCTTCGTCCATGTTTTCAAACTCGGTTCACCGAGTTCATTTCCTATAACGATAACCATTACACCACGCAGCCGCAACATTGGGAATATTATCAATAAAAATGCAAATGTTAACGGTGTCGTTATTTCCTTTTTAGTTGCTTTCTTACTTAAAATATCTACAGCCGAAATAATTTGAAACTAGAAACGATTCAATGTGTGGGCGAGAAATTAGGCGTATAACGTGATCCGTATTTAAGATTACAAAACATCTGATTGACACTCGAGAGTGAGAATTAGATTCGTGCTATTCAAACTAAAATGAATCAAATCC
>CM042146.1:128955842-128973342 GCA_023376005.1 Doryteuthis pealeii
ACAATATTTTAAACTGAACTGTAGATTCGGCGCAGCAGCAAAAAAGTATCATTTTTATCGGTTTTTCTTGTTATTTCTCTCCTGTAAGTATTCGTTGCAATTTTCTCTGTTTCAATATGGCCACAGAGGAATACAGGGAGTTCGGGATAGATTTGACATATTTATTTATTTTTATATGGTCATTTTTTCTCGTAGGTTGGAGGTATTGATGCTCACTACACATCGTTTAAAAGCGTGGACCCTTCTTCATTCATATACGTGATGACAGATAAAATGGATGAATGGAATCCACCAGAATCATGGAAGAGAATAACTTGTATATTGATGATCTGCACCGGCCATCAAAATAAGGAGATTATGGTTGCTGCCCAATGCTCCCTGAACAATGTAAAAAAAAATTTAGGCATGATATCATATTAACAAAATATGAGATGTTGTAGGAGTGAATTAGATGCAAACATATAAGACTTGTATGTTTAGAGGTTAAGGATTTGCGTTCATTTCCCCTTATATTTAGAGTTTTTGTTGTTGATTATTAAGAGTCTGTTTGTACACAGTTACAGATTAATATAACATACACATTTGCACATAGTCGCATGGTTTCAATAATTTTACAATAAAAATGCATTGAAAATGATTTTATTATTTTATTATAAAATGCGTAGAAAATGAATTTACTATACCGGTTCATTAGAAATGATATTACTATAAAAATGTAATATGCATAAGTAACGCATAACTAATAAAAAAAGCCATACGTACACTGTTATTCATAAGTTCTTGTCAGCATCAAATTACAGATACACAGGAATTATCACACACGTTTGAAACGCTTACAAATTCTGTCCACACGTACTTAAACCAAATCCATTTATATTTACAAAAATTGATGTTTGTTAAATTGTTAAAATCTTTTGTAATTCCCTTTCACAAATATCATCAATTGAAGACTTTCTTCACTCTCTCTACTCATTAAAATATTCCGCTTGAATTCGATCATTCAATGCTGTACTTTTATTGATGATTTAAGTGTGCAGGAAGATATATATATATATATATAATATATATTATATATATATAATATATATATATATATATATATATCCTTAAATCATATATACATTTTCAAAGACTGATGCTGTTTAATTGTTAAAATTATTATAATCCACTTTTAAAAGTATCAGGAATTGAAGACTTTGTTCACTCTCTCTACTCATTTAAAAATATCCGCTTCAATTCGATCATTCAATGCTGTAGTTTTTATTGATAATTGATTGTTCAGGGGAAAGAAACATGCGTCGTATTTTTGAGAATTCTAGAAGGACAAATCTGAATTTAAACCTGTCAAATCTCATTTTAAAATGACCTTATTTTGTGCGGATGGGTCAGCTAAAAACATACTGGTGTCTTCAAAAATTGCTGGTATCTGAAATTGCATTAGGTGTATAAATAATTCAAAGGAACTCCATTTTTTAAACTTAAATTTTTGTTTATCTTCTGTATTATAAAATAAAGGTTAAATTGATTAAGATAAATACTTGTTTGGTTTTTCTTTTCTTTGCTTACTAAACAAACAAAAAATAAAATTATTATATTTCTACGCAAAATTTTGGTTTCAAAATGTCATTTTATTCAATAAATTCAGTCGTAAGTTAAGATATGTTACTTGTATACATATTTATATATAATTTCATGTTTTATTTAAACGAGATGGAGACATCGTCACATTAAATTGCAAGCATCTGAAATAACGGACCTGTTCAAATACATAGGTAGCATATTCTTATCAAGAGAAAGCGATAGCAATATAAGCATGAGAAAAGCATGAAGTCTATTGAGTTTTCAATTTCATTATAAGTATAAAAGCAAAGTTAAATGTCGAGTCCCATCATCAAGACATTCATCATTCAACAAAGAAGAATAACTTTTTTGATCATGTACCATTTCAATTTCAATAAATCTTTGTTTTATTGTAAACTTAAGAAATGTTGACAGGAAAGTTTTTGCATTGGATTTGTTTCTTCCACAGTTTCTTAAGGTTTATTCGCCAATTAAATCGTCCGAGACAAACAGCATAGCTGACACAAAGAACATGTGCGCGAAGGAATCTAGCGCATGACACTATTATTATTTCAAGTGAAATATACCCTTGTTTGATAACTAATTCGTATGTAAAGTTCCTAAGTTTTTTTCACACGTTTGAGTCTGTCTTAATTATGAAACAATATATATATATATATATATATATATATATATATAAAGATAAATCTATTGAGTCACACGAACCTACTATTAGTTTCGCTTAACGCTCTTCAGGGCTAAGATCTGACTCAGATCTTAGCCCTGAAGAGCATTAAGCAAAACTAATAGTAGGTTCGTCTGACTCATTAGATTTACCATTATTATTTGCTCTATTTAGGTATTGAGCACTTTTTACTTATTAGCTTTTCTCATAGCGGTTATATGAATATATATATATATATCTTATATACATATATATACATATAAATTGTTTTTCTTTTGGCCAAAATACTGTACCAATAGATTACTTTTGTTGGTACGACTATCTTGGTCTTTTCTTTTTTCAAAAAATTTTTTTCTCCCCGGTTGATGTTTGGTAGTATATTTTTACAATCAAACTATTTGCTGTTTTTTTTCTCACCGCGAGGATTTACCAACACGCTTGGTAATATTATATTATATATATATATATATATATATATATATATATATATATAATGGGTTAGGTTAGTCCTATATTTAAACTAAAAGAGTTACTTTACTGGTCTCTTATAATCTTTTGAGGAAAAAAAGTTTTTTTTTTAATTTTATTCCCTATAGAGGCAAATCCAGAGAGTATCAGGTGAGCTTCGCATTTTACGGTTCGGAATAGTTCGTTACCTTCACAACCTCGGGAAAAATCATTTGGAGTTGAGGAACTGTGTTTCACATTACCAAAATATTGCAAAATGTTTGACTCTCAATTCTGACTTTGCAATGCATTGCGTTTGGTCGTCCAGCAAATAAATGACATTTTTAATTCTGCTTTTTGATTTCTAATACATTTTGAAAATCTTTTAGTTCTTAAACAAGTGAATGAGTTGATTGTTTTGAGGTGTTTGTGTATCTAATTATCTGCGTGTGATGTTTTGGGATCGATTTTCGTTATGGGAATATAAGATTTTAGCATCACGTCAGCTGGCTTCAATTATGTATACTCTTGTTTCTAAGTGATATCGGTATTAAGATCTCGGTTCCCTATCAACTGTTCCCACAACCGATGGAATTCCGTTACATACCTATGAGAGTGCCAGTTGAGTCGTAATCATTGCGGAACATGCTCTGTATCATCCTCTGATTTATTATCTCTACGACGTGTACTTCGTAACATCGTGCCGCATATTATTAATTCATTTATATGCAGTGTTTGCATACATGTTCAATTACGCTTGAGCTCTTTCCAAATATCTCTGTATTAATAAAATATTGATCATTTTTTTTAATTCCTGGATTCATAAAGCGCGATTAAACCTAAAGATTTGATCGTCGTAAGACTGATGATACAGTTATCAAAAGAATCTTTCGAAATCGAGTTTAGGGATATTCATTTTCAGAAATCTTCATTTGCAAAGTGAAATTGACATTTTGGGGGCATCACCGAACAGTTCCATTCATAGGAAGCATCTTGAAAATGGTAATATGTGATAACGGAATTTGAACCTATCGAAAAATGGAATTCAACGTGGCAGTTTTTGTAGTTATTGGTTTTTGTTTTTGTTTTTGTTTTTTAACAAGTTTGTTTTTTATTGAAATCCTTTGTTTTGTCTATTTTTTCTTATTTTTATGCATATGTGTAATGTTTAATTGTCTTTTTTCTTTTTCATAATATGTTGTCCTACGGATACTTACGATTAATCGGTATTGTTTTCGACCTTCTTTTTATTTTTATGCTATTATATTACAAATCCGTTAATCAGGAAGAAGATCTGATTGCTCTTTGCTATTATCCATCACCTGCAACACACTGATCACCGTATCACTGGCATCCGCCTTCTCCCCCCTTGCTCTTCCCCATTCGCATATGATCCATCTCTCCAAGATGCTTCCACACATTTCTCGTCTTGTACCTTCTTCAGACACATTTTTCTATTACTTATGCAATCTCTCTACTGGTCGAACTCCGTTCTTCTCTCCTATTTCCCCTTCTTCCTTCTCTCATTTCAGCATTCAATTCTCCTCCCCATCCCCATCCAATTCTTCTTCTTGCTTCTTCTTCTTCTCTTCTTATTTATATGTATCTATTAATTTTCGATTATGTTATTATTACTTATTATATATATCTATATTCGTCTTCTTTTTACCTTTCCATCGAAGTTCCTATCACTTCACTTGTTTTTATCTATCTTCATGTTACTTTCCATCTAAACCTTTTCCTACCTTTTGTTCAGCTCAATTTCGGTCTTGTGTCAAGAAGTTCTTCTTTTCACTCTTTCTTCGTTCTTCGTTCTTTCTTCTATTTCTTCTTCTTCTTCTTCTTCTTCTTCTTCTTCTTCTTTTGATGTCCAATGATCTTATTGATACTCACTTGGATGCCTCCGCACTTATCTTGTTTTACGCAAGCCACAAACTTTAGTAAGCTGTAAGCAAATATATCTAATCTTTCATCTCAAGCATCAAATACTAGAATACTTCCTGTCTAGATGTCAGTACTCGCCGCGATTGGAGAATATCGAGTAATAAGATAATGAACACTTATAAGTAAAGTTAATTAGTTTGAACAGTGGAAAGTAATTTCTTTTCTGTCGATTATGTTATGAATCACTCATGATAAGTAGAACACACTAGATCGGAATTTTGATGGTCATAAGACTTATTAAAATAACTAATAGGAACATCCAAATCCGAGTGTCTACTTATCATGAGTGATAAATAATCGAAGAAGAAATTAATTCACTGTCGTCATATATTATCTTTACTTATAAGTGTTCACTTATTACTCTATATCCTCCTCCAATGGGCGAGACTGACACTAGCAGGAGTTCAGTATTAGTTGAATGGAAATTATTGTACAGCTATAAGGTAACAAGTATGGGACATCCAGTGAGTATCAAATTCATGACTCAAAAGAAGAAGAAGAAGAAGAAGAGAAGAAAGAAGAAGAAGAAGAAGAAGAAGAAGAAGAAGAATTTGACAAAGAGAAATGTGAAAAGGAGGAAAGAGTTTAGATGGAAAGTAATGAAGATAGATAAGGAAGTTGTTGAACTGATGGAAAGGTAAAAAGAAGACGAAATATTAGAATAATAATAAATAATAATAATAAATAATAATAATAAGACAGAAGAATAAGAAGAATTGATGGGGGATGGGGAGGAGATGTGAATGTGGAAGAGAAAGAGAAGGGAAATAGGAGAGAAGAAGGAGTTCGACAAGTAAGAGATTGGATAAATAGAAAAATGTGTGAAGAGGTACAAGAATTGTTGGAAGATGGGAAATGAATGGAAATGGGGGGAAGAGAGGGGAGAAGGGGAAGTAACGATGATGTGTTTGGTGATGGTAATAGAAGAGCAATAGATTACCTTTCTTCATTAACATTAATAATAGCATAAAAAAGAAGAAAAAACACGTAATCTAAGTTCCGTAGAAAAATATAAAAAGAAAAGACATTAAACATAATATGAAAAAAAAAAAGAAAATACAAAACAAAGATTTCAATAAACAAAACTTTAAAAAACAAAACAAACAAAAAACAAAACTAAAAAAACTGCACGTTTGAATTCATTTTCGATGTTCAAATTCCTATCACATATTACCAATTTTCATCAGATGCTTAGAATGGAACTGTTCGGTGCAAATGTCAATTTCCCTTTTGAAATGGAAATTTCTGAAAACTGATTCCCTAAACTGATTTCGAAAATTCTTTGATAATGTTATTCATCAGCTTACGACGATTCAATTTTAGTATCGCGTTTATGAATTCAGGAATAAAAAAAATGAAATTTATTAATACAGAGATAGTGGAAAGAGCGGCAATTGATAAACAAGAAATATTGCGCACATTTACAGTCACGTAGAAAGAAAAAACAGAGAGATAAACACAAATAGAAACGCATTCATTGGTGAAAGTTGAGAAAAATCTTAGATTCTAGAACAGATATACATAAAAGCCAGTATCTAAATTATTCCCAACGAAACATCAAAACACACACGCAGATAATTAGATACCAAACACCTAAAACAATCAACTCATTCACTTGTTTAAAACTAAAAGATTTTCAAAAATGTATATTAGAAATCAAAAAGCAGAATTAAAATTCATTTATTTGCTGGACGACCAAACGCAAATGCATTGCAAAGTCAGAATTGAGGTCAAACATTTTGCAATATTTTGGTAATGTGAAACACGTTCCTCAACTCCAATGCCTATATTCCTTCGACTACGAGTTGTAAGGTAACGAACTATTCCGAACCGTAAATGCGAAGCTCACCTGATACTTCTGTGGATTTGCCTCTATAGGAAAAATAAAATTTAAAAAAAATTTTTTCCTCAAAAGATTATAAGAGACCAGTAAAGTAACTCTTTTAGTATTTAATATAGAACTAACCTAACCCATTATATATATATATATATATATTATATATATATATATATATATATAATATATACCAAGCGTGTTGGTAAATCCTCGCGGTGAGAAAAAAACAGCAAATAGTTTGATTGTAAAAATATACTACCAACATCAACCGGGAGAAAAAATTTTTTTGAAAAAAGAAAAGACCAAGATAGTCGTACCAACAAAAAGTAATCTATTGGTACAGTATTTGGCCAAAAGAAAAACAATTTATATATTATATTATGTATATAAGATATATATATATATTTCATATAACCGCTATGAGAATAAGCTAATAATGTAAAAAGTGCTCAATACCTAAATAGAGCAAATAATAATGGTAAATCTAATGAGTCAGACGAACCTACTATTAGTTTTGCTTAATGCTCTTCAGGGCTAAAGATCTGAGTCAGATCTTATGCCCTGAAGAGCGTTAAGCGAAACTAATAGTAGGTTCGTGTGACTCAATAGATTTATCTTTATATTATATATATATATTATATATATATATATATTGTTTCATAATTAAGACAGACTCAAACGTGTGATGAAAACTTAGGAACTTTACATACGAATTAGTTATCAAACAAGGGTATTTTCACTTGAATAATAGTGTCATGCGCTAGATTCCTTCGCGCACATGTTCTTTGTGTCAGCTATGCTGTTTGTCTCGGACGATTTAATTGGCGAATAAACCTTAAGAAACTGTGGAAGACAAATCCAATGCAAAAACTTTCCTGTCAACATTTCTTAAGTTTACAATAAAACCAAAGATTTATTGAAATTGAAATGGTACATGATCAAAAAAGTTATTCTTCTTTGTTGAATGATGATGTCTTGATGATGGGACTCGACATTTAACTTTGCTTTTATACTTATAATGAAATTGAAACTCAATAGCACTTCATGCTTTTCTCATGCTTATATTGCTATCGCTTTCTCTTGATAAGATATTGCTACCTATGTTTTGAACAGGTCCGTTATTTCAGATGCTTGCAATTTAATGTGACGATGTCTCCATTTAAACATTCGTTTAAAACATGAAATTATATATAAATATGTATACAAGTAACATATCTTAACTTACGACTGAATTTATTGATAAAATGACATTTTGAAACCAAAATTTGTTTGTAGAAATTATAATTTTTATTTTTTGTTTGTTTTATAGGCTAAGAAAAAAGACACCAAACAAGTATTATCTTTAATCAATTTAACCTTATTATTATAATACAGAAGATAAACAAAAAAAAGTAAGTTTAAAAAATGGAGTTCCTTGAATTATTTATACACCTAATGCAATTTCAGAATACCAGCAATTTTTAGAGACACCAGTATGTTTTTAGCTGACCCATCCGCACAAAATAAGGTCATTTTAAAATGAGATTTGACAGGTTAAATTCAGATTTGTCCTCTAGAATTCTCAAAAATACGACGCATGTTTTTTCCCCCTGAACAATCAAATTATCAATAAAACTACAGCATTGAATGATCGAATTGAAGCGGATATTTTTAATGAGTAGAGAGAGTGAACAAAGTCTTCAATTCCTGATACTTTTAAAAGTGGATTAATAATAATTTTAACAAATTAACAGCATCAGTCTTTGAAAATGTATATATGATTTAAGGATATATATATATATATATATATATATATATATATATATATATATATATATATTATATATATATAATCTTCCTGCACTTAAATCATCAATANAGTAACGCATAACTAATAAAAAAAGCCATACGTACACTGTTATTCATAAGTTCTTGTCAGCATCAAATTACAGATACACAGGAATTATCACACACGTTTGAAACGCTTACAAATTCTGTCTACACGTACTTAAACCAAATCCATTTATATTTACAAAAATTGATGTTTGTTAAATTGTTAAAATCTTTGTAATTCCCTTTCACAAATATCATCAATTGAAGACTTTCTTCACTCTCTCTACTCATTAAAAATATCCGCTTGAATTCGATCATTCAATGCTGTACTTTTATTGATGATTTAATTGTGCAGGAAGATATATATATATATATATATATATATATATATATATATATATATATATATATATATATATATATATCCTTAAATCATATATACATTTTCAAAGACTGATGCTGTTAATTTGTTAAAATTATTATAATCCACTTTTAAAAGTATCAGGAATTGAAGACTTTGTTCACTCTCTCTACTCATTAAAAATATCCGCTTCAATTCGATCATTCAATGCTGTAGTTTTATTGATAATTTGATTGTTCAGGGGGAAAAAACATGCGTCGTATTTTTGAGAATTCTAGAAGGACAAATCTGAATTTAAACCTGTCAAATCTCATTTTAAAATGACCTTATTTTGTGCGGATGGGTCAGCTAAAAACATACTGGTGTCCTCAAAAATTGCTGGTATTCTGAAATTGCATTAGGTGTATAAATAATTCAAGGAACTCCATTTTTTTAAACTTAACATTTTTTTTGTTTATCTTCTGTATTATAAAATAAAGGTTAAATTGATTAAAGATAATACTTGTTTGGTTTCTTTTCTTAGCTATAAACAAACAAAAAATAAAAATTATAATTTCTACAAACAAATTTGGTTTCAAAATGTCATTTTATCAATAAATTCAGTCGTAAGTTAAGATATGTTACTTGTATACATATTTATATATAATTTCATGTTTTAAACGAATGTTTTAAATGGAGACATCGTCACATTAAATTGCAAGCATCTGAAATAACGGACCTGTTCAAATACATAGGTAGCAATATCTTATCAAGAGAAAGCGATAGCAATATAAGCATGAGAAAAGCATGAAGTGCTATTGAGTTTCAATTTCATTATAAGTATAAAAGCAAAGTTAAATGTCGAGTCCCATCATCAAGACATTCATCATTCAACAAAGAAGAATAACTTTTTTGATCATGTACCATTTCAATTTCAATAAATCTTTGGTTTTATTGTAAACTTAAGAAATGTTGACAGGAAAGTTTTTGCATTGGATTTGTCTTCCACAGTTTCTTAAGGTTTATTCGCCAATTAAATCGTCCGAGACAAACAGCATAGCTGACACAAAGAACATGTGCGCGAAGGAATCTAGCGCATGACACTATTATTTCAAGTGAAAATACCCTTGTTTGATAACTAATTCGTATGTAAAGTTCCTAAGTTTTTCACACACGTTTGAGTCTGTCTTAATTATGAAACAATATATATATATATATATATATATATATATAAAGATAAATCTATTGAGTCACACGAACCTACTATTAGTTTCGCTTAACGCTCTTCAGGGCTAAGATCTGACTCAGATCTTAGCCCTGAAGAGCATTAAGCAAAACTAATAGTAGGTTCGTCTGACTCATTAGATTTACCATTATTATTTGCTCTATTTAGGTATTGAGCACTTTTTACTTATTAGCTTATTCTCATAGCGGTTATATGAATATATATATATATATCTTATATACATATATATACATATAAATTGTTTTTCTTTTGGCCAAATACTGTACCAATAGATTACTTTTTGTTGGTACGACTATCTTGGTCTTTTCTTTTTTCAAAAAAATTTTTTCTCCCCGGTTGATGTTTGGTAGTATATTTTTACAATCAAACTATTTGCTGTTTTTTTCTCACCGCGAGGATTTACCAACACGCTTGGTATATTATATATATATATATATATATATATATATATATATATATATATATATATAATGGGTAAGGTTAGTCCTATATTTAAACTAAAAGAGTTACTTTACTGGTCTCTTATAATCTTTTGAGGAAAAAATTTTTTTTAAATTTAAAAAAAATTTTTTTATTCCCTATAGAGGCAAATCCAGAGAGTATCAGGTGAGCTTCGCATTTCACGGTTCGGAATAGTTCGTTACCTTCATGACCTCGGGAAAAATCATCTGGAGTTGAGGAACTGTGTTTCACATTACCAAAATATTGCAAAATGTTTGACACTCAATTCTGACTTTGCAATGCATTGTGTTTGGTCGTCCAGCAAATAAATGAAATTTTTAATTCTGCTTTTTGATTTCTAATACATTTTGAAAATCTTTTAGTTGTTAAGCAAGTGAATGAGTTGATTGTTTTGAGGTGTTTGAGTATCTAATTATCTGCGTGTGTGTTTTGATGTTTCGTTGGGAATAATTTAGATACTGGCTTTTATGTATATCTGTTCTAGAATCTAAAGATTTTTCTCAACTTTCACCAATGAATGCGTTTCTATTGTGTTTATCTCTCTGTTTTTTCTTCTACGTGACTGTAAATGTGCGCATATATTTCTTGTTTATCAATTGCCGCTCTTTCCACTATCTCTGTATTAATAAAATTTCATTTTTTTATTCCTGAATTCATAAACGCGATACTAAAATTGAATCGTCGTAAGCTGATGATAACATTATCAAAGAATTTTCGAAATCAGTTTAGGGAATCAGTTTTCAGAAATTTCCATTTCAAAAGGGAAATTGACATTTGCACCGAACAGTTCCATTCTAAGCATCTTGAAAATGGTAATATGTGATAGGAATTTGAACATCGAAAATGAATTCAAACGTGGCAGTTTTTTTAGTTTTGTTTTTTGTTTTGTTTTGTTTTTTAAAGTTTTGTTTATTGAAATCTTTGTTTTGTATTTTTCTTTTTTTTTTTTTCATATTTGATGTTTAATGTCTTTTCTTTTTATATTTTTCTTACGGAACTTAGATTACGGTGTTTTCTTCTTTTTTATGCTATTATTAATGTTAATGAAGAAAGGTAATCTATTGCTCTTCTATCACCATCACCAACATTATCACCGTTACTTCCCCTTCTTCCCCTCCTCTTCCCCCCATTTCCATTCATTTCCCCATCTTCCAACAATTCTTGTACCTCTTCACACATTTTTCTATTTATCCATCTCTTTACTTGTCCAACTCCTTCTTCCTCTCCTATTTTCCCTTCTCTTTCTCTTCATTCACATTCACATTCTCCTCCTCATCCCCCATCAATTCTTAGTATTATTATTATTATTATTATTATTATTATTATTATTATTTCGTCTTCTTTTTACCTTTCCATCAAGTTCAACTACTTCCTTCATTTACTTTTCCATCTAAACCTTTTCCTACCATTTCTCTTTGTCAAATCTTCTTCTTCTTCTTCTTCTTCTTCTTCTTCTTCTTCTTCTTCTTCTTCTTCTTTTGAGTCATGAATTTGATACTCACTGGATGTCCCATACTTGTTACCTTATAGCTGTACAATAATTTCCATGCCAACTAATACTGGAACTCCTGCTAGTGTCAGTCTCGCCCATTGGAGGAGGATAGAGTAATAAGTGAACACTTATAAGTAAAGATAATAATTTGAACAGTGAATTAATTTCTTCTTCGATTATTTATCACTCATGATAAGTAGACACTCGGATTTGGATGTTCCTATTAGTTTATTTTAAATAGTTATGACCATCTTCCACCGAAATGGTATCGTATATCTTCATCCCAACGGATATCAATAACTTTCTTAGTATTATGAAAGATTTTAATTATTTGAGTTTATTTTCCTTTTGTGTTTTGCAAAGTCTAGTCACCTGGAACAAATCATTCAAAGTGAGTGGTCACAGGATGCGAACAGATAATTTTTTTTTTAAAAGCCAGCAGCAAGAAGAAAGTCAAAGTTCAAAATCTTTTCCGATATGCTAAGTGTAGTGTTAGATAATAAATAGGCATAGCATATCATTTTTGTAATGAAGTGTAAGATCTAAATTTAACGGTTACTGAAAACTCACACAACCACATAAAGGCTCATGTAATTTGAGTGACAACTGCCTTTACCTTGTAGTCATTCGTGTGAGTCTCACTGGTTGGCTTAGGAGGGTCACGTGATTGAAGAATCCTGGGGAAAGTAGTTTTAAGTTAGACTGAGAATCAAGCTATCATCTGTGGTGTCCAGACGTATATTTACGTTCTGTGCTTTTCTCCTGCTCGCGCCCGAGTTATATCCTTGTTTATAGTTTATGAGAACAAAGATGAATGCGGAGATATACAAAACCCCAGAAGAAAAAAACAGACAAACCAACATGGCCAGTGACAGAAGTTAGCAGGCATTAGAAGCCGTTGAAGACATAACAAGTTATAAGAACGACTAATGTAACAGTAGCAAGATATGAACCCAGAATGGAAACAGCAATTAACAAAAAGTTGCTGGAATCACCAGACTCAGCCATCTAAGTGGTCGCGGCAGGGGTAGGGGGCTTGTCCACTCAAGGTAGGAATAGAGGCTTTGGTGTTCTGTTAACAAACTAAGCCGGCATTTTCAATTTACTCTTTGGTGTCTTGGGACACAGGCGAGACAAACTGTAGCAAGGACTGGGAGCAAATGATCCATCCACATATATGAGAAGAGCTGGTTCCTATGAAAACAAATAATCTATTCCGCACATTGTGTCCGTTATCTGTTTATAGATATTACCAGGATCTCAGAATCTAAACAAAGGAAATACAAACAGGTCCTATATTTGAAGCGTGTTGTGTCTCCTCTCACTCATCCATCAGCCATCATCGATATAGCAGTCATTGGTGACTATACTAGATCTGTAAGTTAAAAAAAAAATTTGGTTCTTTTTTGCAGAAATTAATTACAGTGCAGATAAAGTATTTTTTAAATATTTATTACAATTCTTATCATGATCAAATTCGTTGGAGTAAACACATTTTTAATTTATTTTTAAACTTTCCTTATCTCATAACTATCGCTACTCGAAAGTGGGGCGCAGTAAATTCTGATACAATTTTAAAAGGAAATATAATGTTTACCAAACTCTCCGCACGATCAGGATGTAACACCAGGTCAATTTCGAAGCAGAGTTTAATTGGTTTGAATTCAGAGATTTCCTTCTCCTAGATAGGTTGCTATGAAAAATTAAAGAGCCCAGTTAGCCTTACTATTTACCTATAGCTAGTGGTGAACAATTGGATGCATACCTTTCCCAAGGGAATTATGGTGATGGGAAATTCAACCAGCATCGTTTGAACGTAGTTCATCGAGTCCATTTCCTACGAAGATAACCATTACACCGGGAAAACCTCTACTTTGAAAAAGAAAACATGGGTCATAGATGCAATTTGAAGCAGATTGAAATTAAATTCAGAATAAGTAACCTAAGCTGGGTCAAATGCTGAACATCAATAATGGCAATGAAGGGACACTCTACACTAGAGTTTTTCCTGACATGATTTTTAACGGAAGTCTGATTGATAGCACGACTGATCAGATCTTCTGGTCTCTTCTAAATACTCGATTAGATTTTGATAGTACTTTGGCCTTGATTGTATCAATTAATCCTTTAATATTGATTGCACTTGGTCTATTTTCCAGATTCTTTGATTTGGTCCAGATTAAGGCCATTTTCAAAAGGAATTTGAAACGGGATTGAAAAATTGATTTCCCATTGCTATATGAAAGAGTTTTGAAATTTTAAACCTAATCTGAATTACTCTGCTCTGTTGAAAAACCCTTAACAAATCTACAATCTTAGAAAATAAAACAGATTTAGTTCTTGTTCAAATAATTATGACCAGTACGTTTAATATGGTATTGTTTATAAAGGCTATAGGTATTCGTAATTCTTCTTTCATTTTTAAAGGATTTTTAAATAATTGGAGCAATAAAGTTACCCTGTTCGATTTACTACAATTTCGCTATGTGAACAACTAGACTTACCTAAATATTTCCTTTTATTCATATCTCTTGTAGTCCAACGTTAAGCTAATATCACCTGTAATGATCAACGTTATGAATTTACCGAACACCCTTATATCTGTTCTTTTGTTTTGGTTTAATCTGCATGAAATTTGATTCCGCTTTGCATTTATATATACCATCTACAGTGACATTTGTTCATTGGTTGGTTGGTTGGTTTGTTGGTTGGTTATTTTGTTTTATGGCATATCAGCGCACGTGGACTATTTAATGCCAAATATTGCTTCATAGTGTATATGATTTTTAAAAGAATAGTTTTTAGGTAAATATTCATTTGGTTTAGTTTTATAAACTGGTAAAAGTAATTTTCCTTAAATTCATGTGTATTAAATAATTGGTAGAATTAATAAACTGGTGGTTGACCGTCAGCCATCTCCTGCTAGCGTCTTTAAGATAAAAAAGGGTTGGGTATTTGCTATAAGAGTAATTTGAAGAATACGGTTGGGACAATTATATAGGTGCTAGGCTTGATATGACAAGCCGAATGATTGGTTCTGAACGCTCTGATCGTCAGTTTAGCCCAGACAAGTACCGAAAGTAGTCTAGTATGTCAGGAAACCGCATATTACCCGGGTCGCGGACTACTGAGCCATCACAATCTTGTCTAAGGTCCTACAGATCGCCACCCGCAGCTAAGCATTGCCCCATTGATGGTCTTTACCCTATGCAGAGGTGCAGTCGGTGTATTCTATTGCCCCAACCGACAGTGTGACAGTTACATTTCCTCAGTTAACAGGTACTTTACACTTAGGGATATTTTGAATTGGTTTGTGATTTAGCTGTTTATATTGATAGATGATTTGTCAAAATGTCGAATGTATCAAGTCCGACTGTTTTCTATGAGGCTGATTAGTGAGAACGTCCATCTTCGCTGCTCATTCAGTTCTGTGTGAGGATTGAGGGCACAGTCATTGGCAAACAAGAACTCTCTGATTGCAGTCGCTTTCAACCAGCCTATCGGTGCGTAACGTTGAATAGTTTGATGTCAGTCCTGTATCCAAGACGTACAACTGACCTGTCAACGACTGCATACTCTGCTGACGGGTAAGGCATCCCCTCTCCCTAATTAAAAAGTGTGTCCTAGAACTGTCACATGATCGTGACACTTAGACAATATAGATAGCTGATACAATTACTATATATATATATATATAGAGAGAGAGAGAGAGAGAGACAGACAGACAGACAGAAAATATATAGATAGATAATAAATAGTTACTTTATAAATTTGGTTCCAAATGGATTTAGACAACTTAACACAAGATGAATATACGCTTATGAATATGATTTACATATAACAATTACATCTACTTTTCAATATCTAACATCTGCTTAACTCTAAGTTTGAAAATCACATAGGTGTGAAATATATATATATATATATATATATATATATATATATATATATATATATATATATAAATGGAATTTGATAATTTGCTTTTGAAGTATTTTTATGTAAAGTATGTTATTATCTATATTTTTGAAGGCAATTACAATGCATATATCGTATAAAATTCGATAATTATTAGTATATACACCGCTGATGAGACTTAATAAAGGTGAAACAGCTGTACGGTGTTCCATGTGGCGCACTTTATTCACCGGGTTTGCTTGTCATTATTATTTTCAATAATTATCGCTTATTCATTTATCGTCGGTTTCAAAGCATTATATGGTTATATTCAGACAAACCGCCTTGTAAATGACATAAAAATTAATATACATTAGGAATATCGTTCACGCCTTATTGGACCGTGTGCCATCCTCGTGCGTGTGTGATGTTAAATGAACACTCGGAATATTTTCCCTTTTAAGGTGGGTGATTTTCTGTTGTTATTTTTCTCTGTCCAAATTTATTTCTGTGGGGACAAGCTCTGAATATTTCCGATTTAGTATTTAGGTGTTTTGCGTTGAATTTAATCCTTTTTAGGATCAGAATTTTTCGGTAAAGCATAGTCCACATCACTTGGATCCATTTATATGTTGTTTGGGTTCTTTTAAAATCTCCCATTCTATTTTATATGGGGTCCCTTTGGTCTTTGTAATTCCATACGCGGTTTGCGAGCATTGTAGCTGCCGTCTTTTTCTCGTTCCTTAATGATTCATTATATGAAATACATAAAATAGAATGGAAGATTTTAGAACAGCCCAAACCATATATAAATAGATTCAAGAAATGTGGACTATGCATTTTTCATTTGTTCCCTTTGCCTATCCAATCTTCCTTAATATTTGAATATATTTAACAACTGATAAATGTTACCTCATTACATTATTATAAATGTACTAACAAAAATAAGGAAGACTTTTAAAATTGATTTTTTTTCTTTGAATTTTCATTTTTTAAGAACTTGATAATAGGAAGGTGTATGTACTAGGGTATGTCAAAACTTTTGTGAGATACAATTTTCCATCTCTAGATGCTTTTGCTGAAGTTGTGACGGGATTGAGAGATGCCGAGCTTACCTGGTACTCCCTCAGTGTTACTCTCTGGACTTATCTCTATGGTTTGGAGAACAGATTTAGAATCCACGGTTTTAGGCCTACCTGACCCTGTTTGATCATTGAGTTGGAGGAGGGATAAAAATAAGGTCTCGTGCCTTTCACAAGGGTAATAGCACGAATGTAAACGCTAAACGGCATCATCCTGGATTTTAATTTGGCTTGTTGTGTCGATTTCCTGACCTAATGACCATTAGACCCTGCGCCTCCAACAACAGGCCACCATTTTTTAATAATATGGGGGAGATTCAAAATTTATCAGCACTCTTGTTTTAAGGAAGCCAATCTTATCATGGATGATTTGTCAGGCAAAACCCTGACTAATATGCAACAAACTACTTCATCGATGATAACTCACCGGTTTGCCAATACCATCTCTCGAGCTTGCTGAATCTTCTGGTCAGGGGTGAAGGTTTACGGCCGTCCTGCTCTATTTTCATGCAGCTCGCTTCTCCGGCTACTTTGAAACTTTTCTATCCATTCATACACTCTTCTACGTGGTAGTACACTGTCCTCGTATTATGTTAAAAGCCTCCGATGAATTTCAGTCCCTTCTGATCAGAGACATCATATCACTTCCTTGGTGCATAATGCTCGTGAAGCGGTCATGTTTTCACCATTTAAAGC
>CM042146.1:128975842-129003342 GCA_023376005.1 Doryteuthis pealeii
CTGCCATGCACCGAGGAAACGTTGAACCTCGCCGTCGTTGCAAATTCCCTTCACCACTTGCTTATTGATAACCGTCCATGTCTTGCCATACACTTTCAATAATTACCAATGAATTTCTATGGGTTTAATGCCTTCTGCGTCCGAAAACCGAACAATTGCGCGAACTTCACACTTTTATGCCGAAGATATATTTTATTCATTCTTGTTGTATATTCAACTTTTTAACACATCTTTTAAAAACTCATTTTTGTATATTCAACCCATAGATGAGACCGTAACAGATACTACCACCGGGTCTGAGTGGACCTGGGAGTAATTGTACTTCGCCACTAGATGTCATATCCATGACACTAAGATACTCAGTCATTGCCTCCTAATACGTATATGATGAAAAGGATTTAAGTTGCTGTAAGAGTAATAGGGTTGGGACAATCATATAAGTGCTAGGGCTTGACGGGACCAACCGATTGATCGGATGGGGCCTCTCTGGCCGACCGTCTAGCCTAATTAATGGTTAAAGGGGAGTGTTGTGGGCCATGGACTGCTCAGCCATCAGGATTCTATCCTGAAGCATCACGGGTGACCCCATTGGGGAGATTTTACCCCTCTGTTGTCGACGTATTCTCCAGCCCCAACCGATTGGGAGTAGTAGTAGTAGTAGTAGTAGTAGTAGTAGTAGTAGTAGTAGTAGTGTTATAACAATGGACAACTTTCTCTTACAGCAACGAGAAAAAAGCTTAATGATTCTGTAACCTGTTTAGTATGCTATACGCTTATTGGTTTTTACTTAATCTTTTAGTTTTAAAAGTAAAAATGATTAGAAATTGATTTTTCTATTATCAAGAAAAGGAATTTTCCAATTTAACTTCATTCTTCACAGTTTTCTTAATCAATATTTATTGGGTCTTCAATTTTGATTGGCTTAAAACAATGGAAACACGTGTTTTCAAAAAGCTGATAAGTTTTAAATTTAAAGAAATTAATACACAAGTTATGTATATTCAATCAGCAAAAAAAAAAAATTCAGCATATAAGATAAAAGCTATGAAAGGTTGAAACAGGAATATTGAGTTTTGTATCATTTAAGTTTTCTTTTCCAGAACACTTTAGGTAATGATGTCTTTTCGAGACAAACATTAAAGATAAGATCTTTTTTAAAACAAGACGTTTGGATGATTACGAGAATGATAAATTATTTGGTTTTAATCATATGGACACAGCATTCTTGTGTATTTACCGTCTAGTTTGTTTTTTTTTTATCTCTCCGATCATTTCGTTAACCTGTATATAATACAGGGGTTTTAAGATGTTAAGATCCCAGAGATTATCATAAAGTACTTTGTGCTAACATCTTTTATTTGAATGTCACTTTCCGTATCTGATATCACAATTATTTTCATTATGAGAATAACCTCTGAATAAACATCATTTATTCTGATGTGCATTTCCTCTTTTGTTCTTTGACTTCTTCCTCCCCCTCCTCCCCCTCCTCCTCATTATTATTATTATTATTATTGTTGTTGTTGTTAGAGTAGTAGTAGTAGTAGTAGTAGTAGTAGTAGTATTTTGTCACACCAGCGTTAACTGTTGGTTACCTTATATTCTACTCTATTTGATGCGAGTAAGCCTGAACTTTAAATAATAAATGTTAATCACCAAATAGTGTTTCATTAATATATATGCAAAATCTTTGAGTGATATCAAAGAAACTTTCAGAAATGAAAAACTTAAGAAAACAAAAAAAAAAAAACGAAGTTAAGATTAGATTAATGGAATTCATTTCTAAATTAAATTATCTTAAGGTACAAAAAAAAATTAAAATTAAGAGGGAAAAGTATAGATATATTTTATGTTTAACATTATTAACTAAGTTATTAATTAACCAAAGTATATCAACTATTAACTAACCAAATTATATTAATAATTAAGTTTTTCAACTCATCTTAATCTAAGCAGTGGTGGTTGAGCTTGTAAATGCAAACGTAACATTATTATTCATTCACAAAATACATATAACAATTCTTTTCACGAAAGTTTAAACCTGATCTTTGCTTCGTAGAGAAAATATTTCTTCAGTTACATGATGAAGAATTAAGCAAAACTAAACAAGCCTTCATTAATAAAGAATTTCCAGTCCATATCGTAGAAGAAAAATAAGAATAACTTTACAAATCTCTAACAATAGTTACTTTTAAAATAATTTTCATAGAAATAAAAGAAACATCAATTTCTTTTACTTAACAAAAAGAATTCTGGCTTTAATTATGATGAATTAGTTATTACATAATGCATATATATATATATCGCCCATAATAATGATGATTGGACTGTATTCTGCGTTGTTAGTAATTTGGAACATCCTACATCAGAATTTAGGCCTTGTTCATTTACGAGGATCATTAAATCCCTCTTTTACTTGTCAGATTTTAGGGCTCCCAGTCCTGCATTTCAGAAGTCCGACCGCGTCTTGGATGCACAGAATGTCGATGCTCACAGTCTTCTACTCGAGTTCTTTTTTTCTTTTCTTTTCTTTTTTTGTTTATTGTAAGATGTCAGTCACGTCAAGTCGCAATGACAATTCAATTGGAAGATGGCGATGTTCAGTTGTTATTTACTTGATGTTGATTTTGTATGTATGTGTGTGCAGAGGTATAGACATTGTTGAGGGTAACTTATGTATGTTATTTGACCGTTTGCAATTCTTAAACGAAATCAGTTTCCCAACATTATTGCCACTTACAGGAAGAACTCGAAAAAAGGGGTCACGTTCCTCCATCAGATTTATTAATTATCCATAAAGAGAGAATTTATATTATCTTATGAACTATATTAAAAATTTGTGCGTTTCGAACTTAAATAAATATGGAATGTCCTTTCGAAGCTCCGAAGAAAACAACCCCGAAAAAATATTTACCTGTCTTAAGGGACACTAAAATAATTCTATTCCATATTTCAAATACAATATAATTATGAATAATAAAATGGAAAATAAAGTACGAATAACATTTATTGAATTATTGACTTAAAATCAATATTTTAATAATAACGTTATTTGTTTTATTTTGAATTCAAAATGAACAGCAATAACTTTAACAACAGATTTTCCGTATGAATTTGAATTATTATAAAATAACTACACAAGCAAAACATACAAGTTAAAAACTAAAATTAATAAATTTATATTGCTAATGATTATTTAAAAATAATTATGCTCATAATTCAAATTTGAATAATATATTAGAATTTAATATATATATATATATATATATATATATATATATATATATATATATATATATATATATATATATATGCGTGTGTGTGTGTGTGTTTGTGTGTGTGTGTTTGTGTGTGTGTGTGTGTGTGAATTCATTCGTTAAACATTAGAAATCATGCATTAAAGATATTTTGAAAGTTAATAAAATTATATCAAATAATAACCATTTACTTTTAATTAAGATTAAATTTACTTAATAAAACTATTTTTGATAATAACGTAACTTTATTTATTTTATTCTGAATTTTAGATAAACAGTAATAAACATGAATCACACTGACAGATTCTCCGTAGAAATTTGAATTCATAATAAAACAACACGAGTAAAACAAACAAATGAATCAAATTATTATTAATAAATTCATAATGCTTATATAATGTAGACAGCAATAAACTTGAAAGATTCATCATATGATAAAGACTTTAAAACAGTTAACCCTATCGTTGCTAATAATGCATCTCCAAAAACACCATTATGTTGAACTAATGTTGTGTATCATTTCTCTTGTCCAACACAAATGATGATACAACAACACTTAATTCATACATTGGCCATTAAAACCATCACCCTCTTCTGCAGACAAACTCGTCATTTATCAAATGCCCGTCTCATCCATATACACATGAATAAACATATGTTACAGGACTACAACAGCCTTATAAATATTAAAAGAATTTTAGTAGATAACAAAAATCTTATATAGGATATAGTGCAACACAATACTCTAATTACTAAAAGCGATACTTATAAAAATCAGATAAAATCTCTTTCAATTCAGGATCTACAATACTTCAATGATTTTGAACTAGGTGCATAGTTTTACAGACTCGGTGATTCAGAACCACGCGATTATAATCTGCAATTTCCCCGCATTCAAACCAGTACCAACGGACTGCGCCTTCTAACACGGCGTGAACTGTACGCGTTAATGTTCTCATTCAAAATATTCAATGATCACAGAATGCATCGTTTACTACACGATGTGATCGTACCCACAATCTCAAGAATAATCAGCGAATGTCGAAAGTATGTATACTGGGGATATCACTGCAGTGATTTCGAACGGTTATTATACAGACTTCACCCTTATTTGCCTTCATCCTCGCTGGCGAACATGAACATATTAATAAAAAAAACACCTCTAGATCCTTTTCTGTCATCAATAATAATAATGATAATAATAACAATAATAATAATAATATATATACATACATATATATATATATATATATATATATATATATATATATATCTGAGTGTTCATATCTAACAATATCAGCATTTTCGTATCTTCCTATATATATATATATATATATATATATATAGAGAGAGAGAGAGAGAGAGAGAGAGAGAGAGAGAGAGAGAGAGAGAGAGGATGAGTGCTATATTTGTAAGTAAACAATGCTCATTATCATGGATAAAGCACATTTATATCCAAGTTAAGGTAGTGTTGAAATCGAGTCCTGGTTACTGACAGTTTCTTTACCAAAAATTAATATTATCTACAGATATAATTCAAATGCAAAATGTTTATTAAATTTATATAGTTTAATTGATATAAAGCAGAATCCATTTTACCGCATTTTTTCGAGATTTTGCTGTTGCTAGTTTTCAAAATGAAATCTATTCTGGTCCAGACATTTTTGACCACGGGAAGTAATGGTATTAATAGCAACAAGTAACATTTCATTAGGAATTTTAGTGCAATGGTATTGCTCATTTGGGTGATTGTTGATGGTTTTGCAGTAGATATGGTTACCCGAGTTAGTTGATCAAACTGAAACTTTCTTCTCTACTGTCTTCAAATATGCCTTTATATTTCCAATTGTATTTTAAGATAAATTTCCATTGATTCAAAGTTAAGTCTTTTCACTATTGTCTATTCTCATGGGTATCGTAAAATAAAAATAGCGTATTTAAGTTATCTGATCTTGAATTGTGTATACATTTCATTGAGACACACTGTATTTATAAAAATTTTTATTATCCCTATATAAACCTTATATAAACTTTGTACAAACAAAAAAACGCATTCACGTAAACATGCAACACGAGAATACAGTTATAAAAAATACCATCATTTTAAAAAAAAATTCATTTAACTAGAAATGCCATAACAAGACGACTTCAGTTCCAGTGATTTTCTGAAAAAGAGATTTTATCTCGAAAATTCAAGAATAAATTACAGGTTAACACACAATACCATTGTTACCTTATTATTTTTTCTTTACACCTGCATTGTGATAGTCTTCAAAATCAACCTCCAAACTTATTATATTTATATATCCCAATATATTCATAAACATTGTTATGTTTATACCTATATATTTATAAAAATTATTATGAATATCCCTGTATATTCATAAATATCATTATGCATATTCTTATATATTCATAAAAAATATTATATATATCCCTGTATATTTATAAACATAATTATTTATATCCTTATATATTTGTAAACATTGTTATGTATGACTGATTAGGCTTAGGTACTTTTGTCGTTAAGTAGTATTTATTTTCATGGTCATTTTATCGGGATTTTCCTGGGTAGACTTGGTCGCAATTCTTGCTCATATATCTTTATATGTAAAAACGGACACATGTGCATATTTCTATTAACCCAAGCTCTGAATAAACAACATACGAATCTAAATGTACATATACTTATATAGTAGATATATTTATACTAAAGTTATACAAAAATACACTAAATATACTTAGTATTTTTGTATACTTCGCATCGACATCGAACACCGGGTATATAAACGAGAGAGCGAGAGAGTGTTCAGAGAGAGTTCTTCGGATGATAACGAGAGAGTTCAGAGAGAGTAACAGATTAGAGACTTACTTGGAGATGAGATGGTCTTACTTTATCACTTCATTTCTCTAGTTACTCCGGTTCTTGCTGATTCTTCTTCCATCTCATCCGGTTCCCATCTTATGGTCTAGGGTTGACTTCTTCTTCTTAATTCTTCTGACTAAGGGCTTCTTTTTTCCTGGGCTGATTTTGTTCATTGTAATTAAAACAACTAACAAGACTTATTTTAGATTGATCGAGCTTTTTATTTTATCTAGGCCATAATTTTCCGAGGACGAGATCGACCTCAGCAGACACACACACACACACACACACACACACACACACACACACATATATATATATATATATATATATATATATATATATATATATATATATATACTTCCATTGCGTGGTTCTCCTCGTGATTATATTGAACTAATAGTAATAGTAGTAGAACCAATTCTTGTGTAACGGTTATCATCATAGAAAATGGATACGACGAACCAAGTTCAAATCCTGTACGCGGCTGTTTGCATTTTACATTGTGTTAATACCTTTGAAAAAAGTATAAATCCAGCTATGGGTAAATAGCACGACAGACTGGGCTCTTTAACCTTGGTTAGGCAACCAGTCTAGGAGAAATAAAATTCTGAATTCAAACCTATCAAACTCCACTTAGAAATAGACCTTGTGTCACATCCTGCTCGTGGGTAAGGGTTGGTAAGTACATAGAAGAGTTTTTCAATATTTTAAGAAATTGATTGTGCTTTGTGTAGGTTCAAGTTCTACCGACAAAGTACAGGTGCTTGTGTTTGGCTTCAAGCAATTCAACGAAAAGTCTCTTTCCCCCACAACAGAATATCTCCTTTGATTTGATTTGTCTTCAAGGTTTGTGGTACCTTTCTTGAAACGTCTGCACCAATTAAGTGTCAGACGTCCGTTGACAGTTTCTCAACCTTCAACATCATTCATTTATTTTGTCGTTGCACAATTAGCGCAAAATTGCTTACATTGCATTTTTTCTCTCCACTTATCAAAGATTTAAAATAAAGAAGAAATGATTAATGTTTATATGTTATATATGAAAATAAAGATTAAACAATTTCGGAATGATTGGACAATTAAATTATAGCCAAGAGCTCCCATCAATTTTAAAATCATTATCAGTCACAGCAACTACATTATGAGTTTGGTTTGTCAACTTCAGGATCAAAGACTTTCTCAATTAAATTTTGCAGAAGTTTAAAACATTATCCTTAGAATCATTATTTTCAAGGGGTTCAGTCTGATTTCTTTTTTTTTATTTACACTCAAATTCTTGAGAGTTTCGTATGTTATTAATTGAACAAACGTTTATCTAATTTTAGTTATAAAATTGAAAAACATTTGACTCAACCTGTGTTATATACCCCATCGTCGGGTATATAATAGAGAGGGTTCAGAGTGAGTTCTTCTGTGATAGAAAGAGAGAGATAAAAGAGAGACACGGATTAGAGATTAGAGATTTACTTGCTTACTTTATTTCTCTTTACTGCTTCTGCTGATTCTTGCTATCTTGTCTGGCTGTTCTTCTCTTCTTTTTATCTCGCTGACATCTCGTCTCGTTGCTGTCTTCTAACTAAGGGCTTCTTTTGGGCTTTTTTTCTAGGGGCTTCTTTTTCCTGGGCTGGTTTTTAGTCATCGTATTTAAAACAAACAACAAGACTTTTTGTTCTTGATCAAACTTTTTATTTAGCCCATGTTTATCCATGCGGAAGAGATATCATCAGCAGAGAGAAGCACGTCCTCTCTGCTTCGAAGCCCGGTTGCATCTGGTTCTCTAAATTAACTAATCCTATGTTTCTTGTGACGCGCGAGATTTGCGCCTCTAGGGGTCAGGTTCACCAGCAGTGACGTATTTTTCCACTGGCCCCCTTGAATTCAACTACAGGGTCTGTCAACAATTTGTAACACCATAAATTGTAACACCTGTTAGCTTGAAATTTCAGACTCACACTAGTTTATTAATTTAGAAATTGGAGTCTTTTTAATGCCGTAATGCACAAGAGAAATTTTAAAACTATCCGTACTCTTGTTTTATGGAAGCCAGGCTCATCGTGGATATGATTGGCTGAACCATGACTAAACTAGAGATAACAAGCTAACACGCAGGTTTGCCAAAACAATCTTTCAAGCCTGCTGAATCTTCTCATAAATGGTGAAGGTTGACGTGCGTCCTGTCCCCTCTTCATGCGTCACGTTTGTACGGACACTTTTAAACTTCTATAACCCCTCATATACACTTCTACGCGGTAGTGCATTGTCCCCGTATTGCGCTAAAAGCCTCCGGTGAATTCCAGCCCCTGACATTCCTTCTGGCCAGAGAAATCAGGTCACTTTTTTGGAACATACTGCTATTGGAGCGATCATGTGTACACTATAAAGACAGCACGCAAAATGGCATGATCAGGCTCAAACTTTGATCACGTGTCCACAATAGGGGCATCTATAAACACGCGACGAAAGTGTGGATAATTTTTGACTCTACCTCGTAGAATAATTTCATAGTGGTGCGTTTATAGAGATCTATGGGAATTGTTTCAGTGTGCTTTTAAGAGAGAACTTCTTAGAACGGGTGACCGTGACCTTTTTGAACAAAACAAGCCTCTACATCACGAGGCTTTGCTTGATTGCTGAGCGATACGTGCGAGGGGGATGTGTGTGGAGGGGGGAGCGCGTTTGTTGTTTCATTCTCAAATTGAACATATAATGAGTCACGTGTTTGTGCCGATTTCTCTTTCAAATTAGAGTTTTTTAAACTATTACAGAGCCATATCTAATGTTACAATAGAAATAGAGGAAGTATTGTTTTTTATCGTAAACAATCTCCAGAGTGGTACCAGCGTTTCAAATCATGAAGAATACTCTCCCCTACTCATTCTATCCAATCATCAAATTCTAACTCCACTGTATATATTTCCGTCGTAGCATAATTTTTAGGGTTGCTGGAAATGGACACGGCAACCAGAGATCAAATCGTGGAATGTTATACGCATTTTACATGGCGCTAATACCTCGTGGTAAAGGTATACATCCGCCTAATCTCCCTTCACCTATGAGTAAATACTACGACAAACTGGGCTCTTTCGCCTTGGCTAGATAACCAGTCTCAGAAAAAGGAAAACTCTGAATTCAAACCTGTTAAAATCCGCTTAAGAAATTGACCTTGGGTCGCATCCTGCTCGTACAGAGGGTTTGATATATATATATATATATATATATATATATATATATATATGTGTGTGTGTGTGTGTGTGTGTGTGTGTGTGTGTGTGTGTGTATTGCGGTTGTACTAATAATTAAGTATTAATCATGTTGAGTTTCATTTGTCTAAAATCAGAAATAATTCAGATATTTAAATCTCAACTGATAGTAGCCATTTCAAAATGATATTATATCAATGTGAACTCAGATAAAACAGAGTCGACGTATTTTAAACAAAATGGTGCCATATCCTCACTAAAAGTCAAGCTTTAAATAAGTATACCAGTTCATGTACCTTGGTAGCAATATCTCATCTACTGAAGCGATGCAAACATACGCATAGAAAAGGCATCGAGTGCTATTCACGAATTATTGATCATATGGAAATCTTACTTACCTAACTTATCTAATAAAATAAAACTGGGAAGTTTTTAAAACTGTAACTATATAAGTACTACTGTATACCTGCACCACCTGGAATGTAACAAAACGTTTTGAGAAAAAGCGAGATGGGAACTACACAAAAATACTGCATGCTGTTTTTAACAAACCCTGAAAGTAACACACATGTAGAGCCACTTACCACCGATCTCACAAAACATCCAAGTAAGATGAGCAAGATATCCCGGGCTCTGCTAGAGAAGCAGTTATGAACTAATAAGCAACGTTCTCCTATATTCCTATGCATGGATACACCAGTATTAATCGATCATCAGAATCTTACATTGATCAAGGCCTAACCTATCCGCTATGAAGAAAACCTGAAAATTCCGAGAGCTGGAGTCGGCAGTGTCCCAATACAATTGTTAATTCAACATGCATAATTTTGATTTTCAGTATTGTTGTCCTCATCTTTATTGTAACACGTGAATATCTTAATAAGTACTTTGACGCCTTGTTTGTTCAAAATTCAAAATAATTTCCCAGATTTGGTGATTGTTATACCCGGATAGACAAGGAACACCAGAGGAAGGCCGGAGGATACGGCGGCCGAATCGTTGTGTTTTTACATACCACAATAAAGATGAGAACAACAGTTCGAAAAATCAAAATTATATGCACCGAGCCTCATCTTTAAAAAAATTCAGACAAAATAATTCAACGTGAATAAAAATGTATTTACTTACCTTACATCTTCAAGTGACTACGATAAAGGAAACAACAATGTTGATAGTTCTTGAATCTTTTAGACTCTGTACTAAGTCACCACTACAAGAAGTAAAGGTACGAAACTAAAATCTACTAGTTCCACCTTCAATCGTAATCGGCTTACGAGAATATCTGGTTGTATCTCTAAACAAATACAATACTTTAAAAATATCGATGTATGTAATTCAAGAATTGGACAATACTAAGTTCTGCATCACATTTATAATTTATAAGAAAAGTTTCATTCAAAGAAGATTGGCATTTCAAAAATGTGACAAATCACAACTGACAAAAAATGAAGAATACGAATATTGCAATTCACATTATAAATTTACGTTCAACTTCAAACTGAGTAGGAATCATTTTATCATTCACAATTTCTCTTTTCTATTTAGATTCATGTCCCTAAAGATTTATATCGGTAAAATATTGTTGGCGCTCGGGTATCGTCATAGGAATTGGAGTCAGCTACCCTTACCGTTAAACGATGGGTAAATAGTATCACAGATTTGGCTCTTTAATTGAGGAGAAGGAATTCAAACCTGTTTTGCTTCGTTTAAAATTTGATCTTGTGTCACATCATGTTCGTAATTAGATGAGTTCGACAGATGCATACATATTGAGCACTCTTTATTTATGAATATATTAAATGACATAACTACTTCATACACACACACACACATTTATTGAGGGGGTCTATTTCCTTTGCACTAGCACTAGACCAAGGAGATTATTTTAGCGTCTGTAGTGGAGCATCACACCTACCATCAGCTCGCTACTTTACCACAAAATCCAAGCTGTGCTACTCATGCGCTGAGTTGGCGAGGAGTGGTATTGAGCATGGAACCTAGTGAGTTCTAGGTGGATGCTTTACCAACTGAGCGAACCAGTCCCCAAAAATGTAACATTACTTTCAGAATAACTTTATACAAAACAAATACAGACAAAGGGAGGATGAATATCACATTTATCGATTAATTCACATTATGATACAAGAATGAATATCAACATCACAATATCATCATAAATTTATATTCATCTTCAAACTGAACTTGAATCAATTTGTCTTTCAATATTTTAGTTATTACGTTTCATGTTTCTAAAGATTTACATAAATAAAGTGTGAAGTTTGTCTGTTGTAATTGTTTTGTAACTCGTCTATCAGAATTAGAAGAGAAATGATAGAAAGAAACAACGAGTTATTGTTAATTCAAATTTAGCAATTGCAAATTACTCGCTTCATTTTTGCATCTTAGCTTAGTAAACCTTTTTACCAATCCTTAATAATGGTTGTGTTTCTTCCTATTATTTTTCCATTAGATCTGATACTCGAATTACAACGGATTTTAATAAGGAGATTAAAATAATAAATTCAGTATTTAAAATGCTTTGATAAGAAACATAGAAAATATTTGTAAAAATAAATGCTATTTTTTATGCCCCAACCCACATTGTAAAACATCAAATGAATAAGAAATATTTTACCTTGGTATTGCAACCGATATAATAACCTTGCGAAGTGTATTCTCCCTCTAGCTATAGGCAAATAGTAGGGCAGACTGGGCTCTCTAATCTTGGTTGGGAAACCGTTCTATGAGAAGGTAAACTGAAGTCAATGCTGTTAAACTCTGCTTTAAATTTGACCTCGTGTTGCATCTTGCCGGTGACAATTCAATGTTCCCAAAGTTTTATAAGTGTAAAGATGTCTACTGTATTTAGCCTCCAGTATATCACCATCAAAGGCGGGAGTGAAAAGCACTCATGGAGGGAATTGAGTGCAGCAAACTAGTACAAAAAGAGTACACGTCTAGACACGACTGGGTGGGAAAGGTGATCCACCGGGAATTGTGCCATGCTGCTCAATGCTATATGCAAAAACCGGAATCTATCCTAGAGAATGAGACGCATAAAATTCTTTAGGACTTTAAGATACAGACAGATCACCAAATACCGGCTAGGAGACCAGACCTACTACTAATTTACAAATGGAAGAAAATATGTCATCTCGTCGATTTTGCCTTCCCGGCGGATCACAGAGTGAAGATGAAAAAAGGGAAAAGATAGAAAAATACTTGGTTATGGCCAGAGAAATGGAAAACTGTGGAACATGAATGTAAAGGTCGTGCCAATGGTAATTGGGGCACTTGGAACGGTTCCCAGTGGTTTGGAAAGGAGTCTGGGATAATTTGAAATCCGGAGAATCGAGACCATCCATACAACAACACTGTTAAGATTAGCTAGAATACTCAGAAGAGTCCTGGAGACATGAGAACACATGCTGTCACCCAGCCTTCAGCGAACCACCATCTTATGCGGGTGTGGATAACCAAAATAATAATAATAATAATAATAATAATAATAATAAAGTAGCAAATATATGCAACCTCCGGGTGCAAGTATTTATATTTTAATGTAATAAAATATATTGAATTATAAAGGTTAGTGAAACTAAATAAGAATGCAGATAAAAAGATTTGAAACAGAGGGGAGAATAATCGAAAAGTAGAACAACTGAAACTTACTCTTCCATCATTCCCGTCTTTCATTGCTAAATTTTCTTAATTTGACTAATTAGATTAGGAAGTAAAGAATAAAATGACAGTTATTTCTTCTTGTTAATCGATTTCTTTTAAGATTTATTGAAGAGAGTTTTGCTCATATTCATTAAAATTAAAATAAACCATTAGAAATCAATAACACCAAGTACATATTTATTAAAATCAATTTTTTAATATCAATTATATGCAAATTAGCCCTTCCTTTTACACTGTAAACCGCTATTTTGTTGTATATATAAATTCAATTGAATGTTAGGCCAACAGTATTAATAATGTAAAACAATTTTATTAATAATTTGGGTTTAAATAAAGAATAAAATCATGGAGTATGTGACGTAAATAACTAAGGGAATTGTGACTTTGGTACTGATATAGTTTCGGTTACAGATAAACTAACACACAATGTCCATTATATAATAATAATAATAATAATAATAATAATAATAATAATAATAATAATAATAGTAATTCAGAGAACTGAAAAGCCGTGGAACATGATGGTGTAGGTGATACTAATCGTGGTTGGTGACCTTGGAACGGTCTCCAAGGTTTTGGGAAAAAAGACTGAAGAAATTGGAAATCAGAGGAAGAATCAAGACCATCGCAACAAGAATTCTGTTAAGACTGATTACAACAAGCACTAACATCAATATCAACAAAAATAACTTAAGGACAAACAGAAAAGCAACAATAAAAAATGTAGCAAACAAAAATGGAAAGAAAAACAATTGTATGGATACTTCAATCGACAATCTAAGGAAATTGCACACGAGATTATTTGGACATGGATAAGAAGGAGAAACCTCAAGAGAAATAATAGCAGAAAATAATGCAATAAGAACCAATTATATCCATGCAAAAATAGATAATAGGGAGAAGAATAGTAAGTGAAGGTTATGTGATGACAAAGAAAAAGACGGTTAATCCCATGATAAAAGAATGTGGTAAGCTAAAAAGAAAAAGGGAATACAAGACAAGGCACAACTGCTTAAGGTAATCCACTGGAAATAGTGCAAGAGATTAAAATTAGACCAAATCAACAAATGGTCTACATATTTACCAACCTCTCCACATAAGTAGGATGTGACACAATGTCATTTTTTAAAAGGTTTGAAATCAGAGTTTTCCTTCTCCTACACTAGTTACCTAATCAAGTTTAAAGAATCCATTCTGTCCTACCATTTACCCATAGCTGGGGGGAGAATGTTGGATTCAGACCTTTTCCAAGGTTATTAACGCTGTATGAAATGCGAACAGCCTTGTCCCGGGTGTCTCATCGTGTTCCTTTCCTACAACCATAACTATTACATTACGTGCCTCCATACTAAACACAATAAAGTAGACAGATTTCAAATCATAAGATTGATATATCATCTGTATTTATCCTACCCCGCCGCACGACCAGGATACGATACGCTCCACAACTGGATCCATTAATACAATGATTACAATAACTAGCAAATATATGCACCCTCCAGGTGCAAGTATTTAAGTTTTAATGTAATGAAATATTGTATTAAATTAGAGGCAGACAAAAAGATATGTAACAGAGTGGGGGTATAATAGAAAAATAGAAATGAAACTTACTCTTCCATCACTCCTGTCTTTCATTGCTGAATTTTACTTATTTAACTATTTAGTTAAATTAGGAAATAAAGAATAAAATGACAGTTATTTTTTCTTGTTAATGGATTTCATTTAAGATTCATGGAAGAGATTTTTGCTTATATTCATTAAAATAAAACCAAACAGTTAGAAATCAATAATACTAAGCACGTATTTATTAAAATCACATTTTAGCCTTCCCATTCACACTGCAAACCGGTATTTTTTGTATATATAAATACAATTGCATGTTATTTGTATGTAGATATGGACAACACTATTAAATGGGTGAAGAAATTTTATTAATAATTGAATATTAAATATAAATTGAATATCAAATATAAATAAAATTAATTGAATATTTAATATAAATTGAATATAAAATATAAATAAAATTATGGAAAATGTGATGTAAATAGCTATGTTAATTCTGACTCGATTAGTAATATAGTTTCGGTTACAGACAGAAAAACACACAATCTCCATTATAATAAGATATAACAACGTAAATAACCATGCAATGAAACGAACTATCTTTCTTTCTATCTATTTATCCCTCTCTCTCTCTCTCTCTCTCTCTCTCTCTCTCTCTCTCTCTCAATATATATATATGTGTGTGTGTGTGTGTGTATATGTGTGTGTGTGTGTGTGTGTGAGTGCGCCCGTGCGTGCGTTCTCCAAAAAGAATTAAATAATATTGGAAAGAAACATAGAAAATGTATTTTTGTTTGTTTCCAAAATTCCCAACTGAATCTTTTTCAATCCGTTGCTATTACGTAGATATATTTTCAGCTTTTGCAAGGTCTGACTGATACGCACGCACGCACACACGCACACACACACACACAGAGACATATATATATATATATATATATATATATATATATATATATGTCATAAAGTACGCATTGAATTTTTTTTTCATTTACATCTATGTGATCTATACATCGTATTTCTATGTTGGTTTGAAGCAAATATATTTTTAATGAATATACCGATTCCACGAAAAATACTTATATATATATATATATATATATATATATATATATATATATATATATATATATATATATATAAAAGATACTGACTCATTTAAGATTATTCATAAGAATATTATGTGTAATCTTTATGCCCCCGCATATAAAGAATTCTAGTGGAGTAGAGTAGATATCTACCCAACTCATTCTTCATTAGCAGAATAGGACACAAAATCGCAAGTATGGGGGCATCCAGCGAGGATCGAACTCGCAATTCAGTAGTAATGGATCTGCGAGACTAGATTTTTTTTAATAAGGTTGAATTTGTGTATTGGCGTAAAGTATGAAAGTTATTATTTGTATTTATTTTTACTTTTCCATTTTTGAGGTTCAATTTTAAGTTTTCTTACGTTGTGATATAAAGAAAATACAGAGTTTTGCTTACTGCGTCATAGAGTAAAATCTGCCGGGTAGAATATTATTAGAGTTCGGAAAGTTCAAATCTCATTGGTTTCGCCCTTAAGCCGTTCTCAACAAAGCTTAATAAATACGTCAGAATTTTACCGTAATCTGTTCTTTACTGAAGTTGTTGTGCACGGCCATTGCTGTAATTTCGACCATCCTTCAATGCTCATGACCAACCACCAGATACCGAAGTAGTTATTTACTAAACTAATCTTAGTTTAACAGAGAAAAAAGTCTAGTGCACACAGTGAGTGGTGAATTCACTAAAAACGTTAGTCTAGCTCTGGTCTCCTTATCATTTTAAGTTTTCACATCAGCGTTAGTTGATGGTCTTTCACTGGAGTCTGAGGGACAGCAAGTCTCCTCAGGTCTCCAGGACTCTTCTGAGTATTATGGCAGATTGCAGCAGTGCAATGTTCTGGATGGTATCAATCCTTCCTCTGATTTTCAGACTTTCCAAACCTTTTCCAATCATTTTGGGACCGTTCCAAGTGCACCAAATACAATTGGTATCACTTTGACTTTCAGGTATTTGTCAAGTTTTTTCATTTTCCTTTAGCTTCATCCTATGATCTGCTGGAATTGAAAAATCCACCAGTTGACAAGTTCTTTCTTTTTTGTTAATCAACACTTATTATTATTATTATTATTATTATTATTATTATTATTATTATTATATTATTATTTTCACACCAGCTTTTGACGAGATTTCTTGCTCTTCTGGTATACGTTTTCCTATTCTTACTTTTACACTTTGCCTTATCTTCAGAAGTGAGTTCAATCCTCACTGGGTGTCTCACTGTTTCGATCGTGTGTACATTTATATCAACAATTACCTATCCAAATGATGAAAGAACTATTAATTTTACACATCAAATAGTCATTTTCAACATTCTCTGCACGTCAATGTGCTTACTTTAACGCTTTTACATTAATAGCACATTATACATTTGAGAAATCATGTCATAATATTGTTCAGACTATGGATTTGTCAATCTATCACTATAGACACACACACGCATACACGTACACACATACGCACGCACACACGCACACACATACACACACACACATATATATATGTGTGGAGAAAGGTAGACAAACACGGGATGTTGTAGAAAATGGATGTTTATTGTAGGTAGTGATGTCGACGATGCAACGTTACGGTCTGTTAGACCTTCTTCAGGACTTTAGGAATAGAGTTCTTGCTTCAGTGGTGAACATTTTCCTTTTAATGAATTGAGGAGGTCGTGAATAAGGGGCGGGGGAAGGTCGGTTGATGGTCTGAGAATAGGTTGGAGATGGACTCTCCCTCTCTCTAATAGGGAGTGAATCATGGTGGACAATGATAGTGCCACAGGTGTTTGGTGAAGAAGGTCTAACGTTGCCTCGTTGACATCACTACCTACAATAAACATCCATTTTCTACAAGATCCCGTGTTTGTCTACCTTTCTCCACATACTGTCGGATAATCTCCTCATATTTTCCCCATATATATATATATATATATATATATATATATATATATAAAATAACAGCAAGTCACAACGTTGATTTTGTCGTAAAGAAATTAATCAAATGAGTCGCAATAACAACACATAAACAAAAGAGTTCAAAACTTCCGTCGTGACGGTTTAGAGAACTTAATCCTCCTGGTTTAGACAAAAAGAATCTTCAGGAAAAGAAAGATAAGCATATGAAATATCCAATGAATGTCAAATTGATGTTGTTGCTTCAAATTTGTAGATGCATATCTATAGAAAATAACGTGCAAATTTTATAACTCTAATGAGAATAAGGGAATAAGTAGAAATAAAAGTAAAGCAGAGATAAGCTGGGCACAGGCTTTGAAGGAAAAGAAAACAAAATGTTAGTACTAAAAAATAGAATTAAAGTACAAAAAGCATAAAAAAGTATAATAATGAAAGATATACATAAACAAGAATAGTAGTATTCACACTAGTTCAATGTCCAAGGTTTATTTTGGTTGGGTTTGGTTTAGGCTGGGAGGAGTTAAGGACGTTGCAGAGAATATGCCTGCTTAAAACTTAATTGTTTGAAGTTTCCTGGTAACTGGATCTAAGTGAAATATAGTAACAGTTAGATTGTGTCTCTCTATCTCTCTGGTGTGATGGGAGAAGATATTGCATTGATTCTACCTTCTTGGGCTTGTATCAATGCGATGCGATTGCCTTACCTTGTATATAAGACGTGCCACCACCTGGAATGGCAAAAGAGATTGACACCCTTTGAGGTCCTTCTTTTTATAAATGTCTTCACGTTACTTCTAGGAGGATCGTGATTGGCCTATTTGACCACACATACAAATAAATCTCAAGATATCATGTTTACATAAGGTGTCTGGTGGGAGTTGCTAGGGGGATCAAGAAGTAACAGGCCAACACACATTCTACAGCTCCTCTTTCTACAAGTTCAGTGAGTTCCATACTTTTGGACGCTTAAATTGTTTTAAACTTTCCTTTATTACACGGGACATTATTCCTAGTGCTCCAGTTATTATTAGCACAAACGGAACTCTCATTTTATTTACATTGTTCATTTTCTTTTCTCCGTCATAATTGGGTCCGCCAGCTCAACCACGTCCACGATAAGGCATACACCATATTCGTTATTTGAACGGACCCTGTCTTCTTTAATGGTCGGTCAGGGTCTAAACATACTCATAGACTTTTAAATTATTTAAATATCTTTGAGAACCTCTGGTTTGTGCAAATAGTATTTTTTGTTTTCCAAGTTGTAAGGCCGCATCCCCAAAAACCTACTGTCTGGTAAATTAGCAGAGGGCACCCGAGCGGTAGGGAGCCTGCGTAGGGCTTGTGTAAAAGACCGTGCGACCTGGTGCCTCTTCGTCAAACAAGGAACGAGAAGGAGTGAAAAGGAGAGGAAAGTAACCGCCGCAGAAATGAGAGCTAAAAGGAAGGAGAGACCACAGCAACTCCAGCAAGCATCACTGTTTGCAGTCACTACACCGGAGACTGTCATTCAAGAATTGGTCTGTTCAGCCACTCACGCAGTTGCAGATAAAAAAGGTGGACACTACGCTATCGTCTTTAGTAGAATGTGCCAACACATTTTTTGTTTTCCAACTTGTAATTTATTGAGCTTAATTTAGCATAAGCGTAGAAGTATAGATCACTCGGTGTGATACCAACACAATTGTCAGCTAACCTAACTTGCTAACCGCCCAACGTACCATGTTCGAAACCTAGTGAACTGCATAGAAGAAAGGAGAAAAATAAGAAAAATGAAGTTATTTTTGAAATCAAATCAAATATTTAAGAAGTTTAAAAGGATTTTGATAACACCTTAGAAAATATTCTCCGCCATAATTACCAAAAAGTATATATTACAAAAAGAAGCAAAAAAACAACAAAAAGAATCAACAATTACAAAAGAAAGATGAACAATAAGACGTTGGGAAGATAAATGGAAATGGTGGATTAAAAACTCATCTCTAAATCCTTGCCTGTCATCTTTAATATATATATATATATATATATATATATATATATATATATATATATATATATATTATATGAGCATATGATATTTGATGAAAAAGTGAACACAAACAGGAATAGTTCTTTTATGTTATTATTTTTTAATTGATCTCATCTAGTTTCGACCTCATCGTCTGGGGAAAAAGCTCTCGTGAAAGAAAATACTTTTAGAAAGTTAGAAGAATGTTCTCAAAGTGTTTGATAAGCCACAAAAAAAGAGGCGGAAACTTGTATTGGTAAAGTGACAAGTCCATTTATTCAGTGGAAACCATCTGGTTAAATTCGCTTGAATTGTTTTTCTATTATATACATGAAAAGTCCCCCTCTCTCTCTCTCTCTCTCTCTCTCCCTCTCTCTCTCTCTCTCTCTCTATATATATATATATATTATATATATATATATATATGTGTGTGTGTGTGTGTGGTGTGTGTGTGTGTGTGTGCGTGCTTGTGTTTGTGTGAGTCTATGGTGAGGCACGTATATATATATATATATATATATATATATATATATAGATAGAGAGAGAGAGAGAGAGGGATAGAGAGAGAGAGTGAAGAGAGAGTGAAAGATATATATATATATATATATATATATATATATAACGCGGGTGCTATATATATATGTGTGGGTATTTGTGTGCGCGCGTGTGTGTGAGTCTATGGTGAGAAATATATATATATATATATATATATATATATATATATATAGATAGATAGATAGATAGATAGATAGATAGATAACGTGGGTGCTATATTTATAAGTAAACACTGCTTGATATCATTGATAGGGCATTTATATCTAATTAAAGTTAGCCTGGATATGGAGTCAACGGCACCTGGTTACTGTCCATTTCTCACCTATGTGATCTTCAAACCAAGTGGGAAAAATATTCAACGGTTGAGCTATATACGCTGGTTTACTCTTTTAGGAGAGAAAGGGGTGATTTTGATTGGTCAGTTACTCATAGCAAGTATTTCAATTCTTGTAATGTAATTTCCATATTTCGTATGTAATCATCGGAGTGAAACAAATTTTCGACAAACTTGCTCAATAAATCTCGTGATATAACCGCTTACATAATTCAACGATTATGTAATTCTCTGATTTATAATGTTATCGTTAGCAATAACATTATAAATCAGAGAATTACATATTCTTCATATATAAGTACACACATAACAATTAATTTTCGTCTCACCAAAGATACAAGACTTTTATTATTTCATACAATAAAAACGGACATTATTATTATTTCACTCCTTGTAGGCTGGTGGTCTTTCACTTGAGTCTGAAGAACAGAAAGTCTCGTCAGGTCTCTAGGATTCTTCTGAGTATTTTAGCTGATCTTAACAATGTTGTTGGGTGTACTTAATTTTTCCCCCGATTTCCAATTCATCTAGTCTGTTTTCTAAACTTTTTGAGACCGTTCCAAGTGCAACTACAATTGGTATCATTTTCACCATCATATTCCACAAGCAAGGTCCAGGTGTTTGCCTATCTTTTCTTTCATTTCACATTGTTCTTTCATCTTAACATTGTGATCTGCTGGGACTTCAAAATCTACCTGTTGAGAATTTCTCTTTTTCTTTCTAATCAATACTAGGTCTGGTCTTCCAACTTGGATAAGGTTATCCGTCTCTATCTCAAAGACCCAGAGAATTTTATGTTTCATTCTCAAGAATAGATTCTTTTCTATGCATATATCATTTTGTTGCATGGTCAAAATTGAGTTTCTTGCGCAATTTACAGTAGACCCCCATTCCAAACCAGGCGTGTCTAACCTTTCTTTGCGCTAGTTTGTTACATTCGCTTAATACACGGTTGATTGTCTCATCTCTGTCTCGAAACACCTTATATTTTCTGTTCTTTTGTGTCTAATCTATTTTTACTTTGATGTAATTTGTTCTTATGGAATTCTGTGCTGCAATTATGAGTGACTCATTTTCTCTCTCAATGTTTCCTTTTCTTAACCATGTCCAGGAATTTTTAATGTGCAATCCCCCAATTTGCCGCATAAAGTTTCCATATAATTGTTTTTCTTCACATTTTTGTTTTCTTGTTTTTGTTGTTTTTTTCTGTTTGTCTATATGTTGTAACTGCAGTTATTGGCTGCTGTAATTAACCCTTTCTTACTGTTCTGCGTCCTTATATTGTGGGATCCACGTAATCCTCAATGTTGAAATGAATTCTTACACCTTTTCTTGGTAAATATAGCCCATCTCTACCATCTCTAGAGTCTAATGCTTTGTTCATAGTCATTATTTTTCTGCCTTTTGTTCTATCTGCCACAGTTCGTCTCTTGTCCATTATAAGAATGGTCCAGTGTATCTTACAATTGGACAGCTCTGGTATTTATTTATTTTATGAGATTTTCGCTGCAGAGCTTGGTTTCTAGAACTTTTCTTGTTCTTCTGATGTATTTTTTAAAACCTTTTCTTTTTTATGCTGTCCGCTTCCAAAATTTCTAATTATTTGTAATTCCCCCCTTTTTTTCCAGGTGTTCAAACATTTTTCTGATTTAATAGTTATATTCCGTCTATATTTTCTCTTTTCCACCTTTTCATTACAAGTATGGCACATTTTTCGATTCCGAATTCTATTATTATTATTATTATTATTCACTCCTTTTGAGTTTTCACACCAGTGTTAGCTGATGGTATTTCACTGGAGTCTGAGTGACAAGAACAGATTCTGGTTTATGCATATACCATTTTGTTGTATGGTCAAAATTAAATTTTTTGCATAATTCCCAGTGGATCATCTTCCCAACCCAGTCGTGTCTAGTTTTGTATTCTCGTTGTGCTAGTTTGCTACATTCACAGAGTATATGGTTTACAGTCTCATCTCTATTGCCACAAAGTCTACATTTACTATTTTGTTGGGTCTTATCAATTTTCGCTTTTATATAGTTTGTCCTTATGGCATTATTTTGTGCAGCAATTATTAATGATTCTGTTTCTCTTTTGAGGTTTCCTTTTCTTAACCATGTCCAAGTCTTTCCATGTGCAACCTTTTCAATTTGTCGTTTGAAATGTCCATATAATTGTTTTTCTTCCCATTTTTGTTTTCTAGTCTTTGTTGTTTTTCTGTTTGTCCATCTGTGACTTCTACTATTGTTGGCCGCCATAAGTAGTTTGTCTTTGCTCTTTCTTGTGTAATCCTCAAGTTGTTGGATAGTAGTTTCTACGCAGTCCTCTATGTTGGCAAGACCTCTTCCCCCTTCCTTTCTTGACACATATAATCTATCTCTGTCGTCTTTAGGGTGAAGTGAAGTGTGCATGGTCATTAACTTTCTCGTTCTTTGGTCAATCTGTCCGAGTTCTTCTTTTGTCCATTTTAAGAATGGTCCTGAGTATCTTATAATGGGGACGGCCCAGGTATTGATTCCTTTGATCAGATTTCTGCTGTTAAGTTTGGTTTCTAGAAGTTTTCTAGTTCTCCTGAGATATTCTTTTTAAACCTTTTCCTTTCATTTCTGTTTGCTTAATATTGTCCGCTTCTAAAATTCCAAAGTATTTGTAACTTTCATTTTCATCAAGTGATTTTAGTGTCCTGATTTGGTAGTTGTATTCCATTCATTAAGTTTCTTTCATTCTGTTTCATTACTAGCATAGCACATTTTTCAATTCCAAATTCCATTCCTATATCTTGGCTATATATTCTAATAGTTTGTACCAGGGTTTCTAATTCTTTTTCATTTTTTGCAAAATTTTTTATGCCATCCATGTACATAAGGTGGTTTATCTTCTCTTGTGTGCTAGTGAATTTGTATCCCCATGTACATGTCTTAAGTATATGACTGAGAAGCATCATTGCTATAATGAACAGTAGTGGTGATAATGAGTCTCCTTGGAAGATACCTCTTTGGATTTTTACTTCTGTCAGGGATTGTTTTCCGGGTTTTAATTGAATTCTACAGTTTTCCATGGCTTTTTCAATGAAATTTATGATGTTGTTGGAAATTTATTATTATTATTATTATTATTATTATTATTATTATTATTATTATTATTATATTATTATTATTATAAGGTGGTTTATCTTCTCTGTGTGCTAGTGAATTTGTATCCCCATGTACATTTATGATGAAATTATTATTATTATTATTAAATTTATGATGTTGTTGGAAATTTTATTATTATTATTATTATTATTATTATTATTATTATTATTATTATTATTATTATTATTACCAAACGTTACAATCATAAAATAATGTAACCAAAAATTAAATAGCAACACCTCTGTAAACAAATGTTAAATTGCACTATATATATATATATATATATATATATATATATATATATATATATATATATATATATATATATATATATCCTACAAGAAGGAGGGATAAATACATACACACACATATATATATATGTCAAGGCCGCTAGAGACCGGTAAGGGATGGTTTGTTAAATATTATTTTTGGTTACAGAGGGACTAAAATATTTTGCACTTGTCAAATGTTGTTTTTCCTTCGGGGTGTGGTTGTCACTTTTTCACATTGAATAAATTTCGAATGAGTAAGACTTATCGCTAGTCGTGACATTTTAAGGTTGCTTGAAGAAAAAAAGAATGATATCTCCTCATGTTCACTCTTAATACAAGTTTTCAATAACAACAACGATCGATTTGAAGGTTGTTGTTAAAGTTCAGAAAATCGAATATATTGCTAAGATTCTCATTATATATGGGATAATCATAGGGAGGCACAAAAAGGGAGTTAACTCATGGTCGGGTTATCTCAATAACTTTATCTTAATATACAATCTAGCAAAGTTTTAGATGCCAAAATGTGTGAAAACTTCCTGTAAAAAATCTTATACTTCGTCGCCAAAACACATAAAGAATAACAACGCAAAAAGGATACGACAACTAAATAACCCTAGAATAAGAATCTGGATGTCTTTTTTTTAAATGGGTATAATTTATGTCACTTTGGTCTTCCGTAAAAAAACTATTTTGGGTAGATTAAATAGAGATTCATCCCTGGTGAAAATATTGACTTAGACATAGATGCTTCCAGATGTTTAAAATACATTATTAATTTTTTAAGTGAATGAAAATAGACTAACTGAATTAGGAAAAACAATTTTTTGTCTCAATTCAAAAACAAAATATATTGTTTTTAAAACTACGACAAAAAATGCTACGTAAATTATTTTTTTAGTTTTAAGAAAATAACTTTTAGGTTTGCAAATCAATTTTTTCGGATATTCAATTTGTTTTTCATGAGTTTTTCAGGATTTGATCTTTTTAGAAATGTAAAAATTAAGGACCGGAAATTTTATTCTTTAATGAACAAAAGTCATTACCCTACATTCTGAATTGACAAAAAAAACTTTTTTTCAAGCCTTTTTGATAAATCTTCATAAAATTAAGCCATCAATGAATAAAGTTGGGAACATTTCATTAAAATCCTACTATTCCAAACGGATACGCCACTTTACCTGATAATTTTTCATTGCTTCTCATCGGCCATATCAATTACTTGGAAAACGTTTTTTTAAAAAGAATTACAAATATATTTTTCACCAAAACTTTTCTTCTGACATTGACCTAAAGTCAAACCGAGTTGAGAATAATCAAAAAATTAATAACATAAAATAAATATTCCTATTTGTCTCACTACTTTTGTTCATCTTTACACACACACGCGCGCGCGCGCGCACACACACACACGCACACAAACATACGCACAACACACACACACACACATATATATAAGGTGTGTCAAAAACGTATCGATATTTGTTGTACTTTTTGACACACCTTGTATTTCGAAAAAAATAACGTTATATTCATTGTTCATTTCTATCTTGGTGCACACACCTTCAAAATCGGCACTTTTTGACATACCTTATATATATATATATATATATATATATATATATATATATATATATATATTTAAAAGGAATTTAACAAAATAATTAGTCATGTTAAAAAACCATAGGCGTTGAAAACAAATGATGAATAATAGATATTATTTGATTTTAAAAGAAACAAATATAATAATGACAAAAAAAATGTTTACCTTAAAAACTGGTAATTTCTAAAAGTTTTTCTTCTCAATATACTTTTACTTTCTATTATTCTTTTTTTTAGATTTTTTTAATTCTTATAATTTTTCGAGTAAAAGCCATTCCCTTTTAAATGTTTTTTAATACTTTTAGGACGTCAACAGATTTGAAAAGGAACGCTATTAAAGATAATAGAACACGAGGAATGTTGTTATTTTTTTTTTTTTTTTTTTTTATTTTTCGTTTGATAATGACTTTATTTAGGAAGCTTCATAAAATCACTTCGTAACATCACCCTGAAGATAATTTTATATTTTTAAAAAGTTCCAAAATGATAGATAGTCTACAAAACTATTCGGGAATATTTGATTTTTCCTATTTCTATACTTATCACACACACTTATCTATCCAATATCACACACACACATACATACACTCGCACGCACACACACACACACAGATATATATATATGTGTGTGTGCGTGTTATATATATATATATATATATATATATATATATATATATATAATGATGAAAAAGGTATACTATAATTACATTTGATAAGGATTTTAAAGAATCCGAATTATTTGTCCCGCCTGATATAAGATTGAAAGGAAAAAAAAAATTCAAATCCCTTTTTAATCATAAAATATTTACTTTTCTCTCGTTGAATCTACGACAATCTTCGTATATATATATATATATATATAATGTGTGTGTGTGTGTGTGTGTGTGTGTGTGTGTGCGAGTGAGTGTGTATGTGTGTGTGTGTGAGTGTGTGTGAGTGTCACCAAATGTTAAAGAATTAATTGTTACATATTTCGAATAATAAACCTAAAATTAATGTTCTCAAATGAAACTATATTTTCTGTGTTTGTTCGTTTGTAAACCAATGTCTCCCTTCAAAGTTTTATTTCTTTTCCTTTCTCATTTGTGAACCGATTAAATGTCCCATTCCACCCAACTAATAATCCATAGGTCGGGAGGATACATATCGATTTATGACTTTCCGAATGGATTAAGGGTGACGTGAACCACAAACAGCCTTGTCCAACATTCAAAATCAAGTCAAGTCAATTTCCTTAAAAAGTTATGAAAGCGAACATTTAAGAATTCGTATGACCCACCTTCTTTGTAATTTTTTAAAAAATGGCATTAGCAAAAATGTAGCGAAAGAGTCACTTTTTATTAGGAAAAAACTAGTGTGATTGAAAGTAATTTGAAATATATCATACAGAATATATTTGAAGTATATATGAATTAAAATTAAAAGATGACTAGAAAATTATTATTAATTAAGGAAAGATTTGGTTATATCTATGAATAATAATCTTCAGTTATTGTGTAATATCAATGTTATAACTCTTTGCCTACCAAATATTCCTCCCGGCTTTACCAAGTCCCCTTTTGCAAAATGATCAAGTACCAGTCTCAGGTTTGTTCTACACACAAAACACAACATGCCAGGGCCGGTCCCGTGATTTTTCAGTGTAAACAAATGCCACGTGCGAGAGCGGCTGTCGATGGCTTATGGTAGGATTTCAGTGATGGAAGAGTCGCTGTGAATGGTTTAAAGTAACAAAGGGTTAAGAGGCTATGTAGATGTACCTTAACAGAGACTAACAATTTGGGTTAGCGTATCCCTGGGAGTAATAGCAATGACGTAGTGACTCCATTCTTCCGAAATCTCCAGAAAATGTAACCTCACCACTAAAGGCAGTTTTAGTGGGACACCCAAAATAATTCCTTTATGTTTATATGCATTGAAAAATACATATTGAAAAAGTGTATAAATCAATTACAAAAATTAGTATTTTATTGATTGCTTATAGAATGCAACAAAGATATCCGGTGTTGCCGAGAATCAA
>CM042146.1:129008342-129018342 GCA_023376005.1 Doryteuthis pealeii
GGATCAGACCAATTTTTAGTTCACCTGAATTATAAAATTCATGTTTTTAAATATCCGTGAAAATTTTGATTTTTTTCCACAGGAAAAAAAAAAAATTTAATTTATTTCACGCAGAAAATAAAAATATTTAATCACACAAAAGATTGAAAATCTCGTAAAAATTAATTTCTTAAAAAAAATTTTTTTTTTTTTTTGACAATTTAATAGAATATAGTACATACCAATTACATAAGAAAAAAAAAGTTTTAAAATATTAATATTATGACATTTTTTTTGCACTTTTTATTTCGATTTCATTATTTTTTCCTAAAAAAACTATAATTCGGTACGTTATACAATTTCATTGATATAGTTATTCAGACTCTTATCTTTATAGAAAAAAGTACCAAATTTTTTTCCACATCATTTTTTTTTATCTCATAAAATAAAATAGGGGGGTGATAGACATCGTAAAAAAATATTTCCCCTAATATATTCTAGAAAAAAACTATTTCAGATGTATTTACATCCAATGGTAAACATTTATGGAAATTTTCGTGAAAATCGGATCATTAATGATTTTTCATAGAATTTTTAAAAAATCCTCTTATCGTAACTTGTTTTTAGCTACGTTAAATTTCAGTTGATTTAACAGTGCAAAATGAAAACATTGTTTTTCAATCATAATTTTCATTATTTTCGTATGCTGATAAAAAATTTAAAAAATCATCAGGAGTTTGTTTAATGTTTTTTCTTTCGAATGGAAAAAATTTTCAAGAAAATATTAATTTTTCTGCAAGTTTCATTGTGTTAAATGTAGGGGGGGTAAATTGCACAGGGTCAAATTGGTGGTACCTAGTAATCCTCCATATTGAGTCGGGGAGGTTGAATTGAACCATCGCCAGTAACCACATCAAATAATATGATGTGGATTGGAGGTTTGTTTTTCATCACTATCGCTACATCTTGTAGGGAGAGAGCAAGTCAATGGATGTTGTGTTTGTTCAGCATCTGATGCTGACAGAAACTTTTATTATTTGTAAAAAAAGCAAAGCATGATCAGTTGGAGAGGATTCTTGGGTTTGTTGAAAAACTTTGCAGCCAGGTCTTTCCTCTTGTAAGAGAAATATCAAATCTCTTAATGGACTACCTGCTTGATAAGAAACTCAGACATTCGCTATGATCCTTATTGTTTTACCGATATTTACTCATCAATTAATTTTCACATCCTATGCACTGTCCTCAGATTGACAACCATATACTGTGAAAACTTCGCATTGGAGCTTCCGGCATGAATTTCAAGCAGTACAGCATGCAGTTTCCAAATTTCTAGGTGTGTGAATTGCGTCATTAGTTACTTTTCATAGTGTCTAAATGAGTTTACTGCACAGTAGACAAAACTTTTTTTTTTAATACAAAAAAAAAAAAGGTCAAAATTAATAATTTGAAATACCGATGATTTAACTATCGCACCCAATATATATCTTACCTAGCAAACGGCGACTTGGAAAATAAATCGCGTGTTCCCATGACGCTTCACACTTTAAAAAATACCTTGTGTCAGATCTTTACCTGGTGGGAGGTTGAGGTAAATAGCCTGTTGGGTTTTGTACGTGGTTTAATGGTTAGCAAGCTAGATTCGCAGACCATTGTTAGTGAGTTCGATTCTCACTGGGTACCCCACACATGCCCCACTCTTAGTATATATATATATATATATATATATATATATATAATATATATATATATATATCGACCTGGTGGTGGGTTTTAGAATAGCGATTTCTTTGAATCAATTTAATCTACACTATTTCAACATGTTTTCATTAATTCTAATAAATATATCTGATAAAGGAGAGATGTCATTGTAAGGTAAACGATAATTTACCAATCGCAAGCTATATAATATATATATATATATATATATATATATATATATATATATATATATAGTAGCGTCAAAAATTAATGTACATAATTAATAGTTGCATATCTCAAAAATATAACATCATTTCTTCTGAAATGTTCACTAAATGTAGAAAACTGGCAGTTCAGTAATGCTTTAAATCTACAAGTTATTTGGAATAAAACGGAGAAAGATATGATTCATTTAATTTATATTCAAATATCAAGTGTCCAAAATTAAGGAACAAATCTCGAAACATGAGAGAATTACGCGCATAATGCGAATTTCTGGTAAGCGAGATTAAAATTAAAATTGTTTTTTATCACAATGTCATTTTTTAGCACAGCGAACCGACGAAATATTGACAAGTCTCTAAGCTGATATTTTCAAACATCAACTTGTCTACAGAAAAAACCATCCAAACAACAGCATTGTTAAGATCGGCAAGAATAACCAGATGTCCTGGAAACCCGAAGAGACATGCTGCCACTCATCTTCATGCATGAGTAGCAAAGCTTGGATCGGTGCGATAATATTGGGAGCTATTAGTAGGTGTGGCACTCAACCTCAAACACAAAAACAATATTCCTTGTTTAGTGGTAATGAAAAGAGGATAGATACCCTCGTCCAACGGCTGATGTCAACAGTAGGCCAATTCGACGACTTTACTTACTTATTCTTACTTAATACTAATAACTTTGAAACCTTTGAACTATAGATGAGACACTAAACAGAATTACAAACTCCCGCTCAGAATGGACGTCGTAATTTAAAGTTTACTTAATACAATAAGATAAATTGAATACAGATGTTTGACATTCGAGTTCTTTTCATAGATAAAGTGATAAACAAAGAAAAACGTATTATTTACTGTTTATTGTTTTACGTTTGGGAATAATATCTCATGTTTATTTTCTGATGACCATTGTGTTAGTTTCTTTAACTGTTGCTCAATCTTTTATCATTTACCTTGGGATCTCATGTGCAAGATTACGTTGCTGGTTCGTTATTTTATCCAGTAACTCACGACGGGATGTAATATAATTATAACAAGAACAAGAGAATGTTCACATAATTGTTTCTTCTTTTGTTCATTTAACAGTTTTCACAAGTCTTATTGTTTATACTATTTCATATGAATGTGACTAGATGATTAACTTCAATTTAGTTGGTAAGAGGACAAAAAACTGATATATATATATATATATATATATGTGTGTGTGTGTGTGTGTGTGTGTGTGTGTGTTTGTGTGTGTTTGTTTGTGTTTGTGCGTGTGTGTGTGCATAATGTGCACACATTTATGGATAACACACACACACACAAAAATACGTCTCACTCAGGAGAATATTTTAATAATGTGAATCACGTGGAGGCGTAGAATTAGACAAAAATTCTTTTAAAACACAAAATACAAACTATTTGCTGATCTCCTTTATATATATATATATATATATATATATGTGTGTGTGTGTGTGTGTGTGTGTGTGTGTGTGTGTGTGTGTGTGTGTGTGTGTGTGTGTGTGCGTGCGTGTGTGATACGAGTTCAAATCTTGGACGAGGCTGTTTGCATTTAACATAGTAATAATACCCTGGGAAAAGTTATGAATCCGACTTTCCTACAAATTCTACAAATTCCGGATATAGATATATTGTTGAATTCAACAGAAAATTCTTGTCTGAGGAGTTTTTGATGATCAGACAGTTTGAAAGGAACGAACAAAAGCTCGTCAGACAAGAATTGTCCGTTGAGTTCAACAAAACATGTTTAAAAGAAAAAATTCTGCAAAAATATACTTATATATATATATATAAAATAAAAAAAAATATATATATATAATATATATATATATATATATATATATATATATATATATAGCGTGGACAAAGTAAGAAAATATAGCCTAGACAGAATCAACAGCTCATGATGACTGTTAGTTTTTCGTCTATATTATCCACAAATCATAAGCTATTGGTCTGAGTCTCCTAGGCAAAAGATTGACAGTTATCAAGCGCTATTGCTTCAATGTCTATGTTAACTTAACTCACACACACACACACACAAACAAACAACTTAACACACGCACAAATACATACATACACACACACACATATATATATATATATATATATATATATATATATATATATATATATATATATATATAAAGTGTATATTTCGACAGCAGGTTATTGTTTACATAAGTTTGATTATAAAACAAATAAAACTCGTAAGTCAAGGTACTATATATATATATACATATATATATATATACATATATATATATTAAAGCATGTTGTACTAAAGAGCACGGGATATCTCTTATTAATTATCCTTTTTGCTTCCACTAGAAGTAAGTCAATTTCCTCGTAAATCAATTTCCTCTTATATCTAATCCAATTTCTCACTGAAATATACTGAAATGCCATTGATCCAATACAGCTCACTCATTTTTGTTACATTTTCATAAATATGAAAAAAATATCCCTGTATTTTATAAAAGGTTAATGAAATAGAATGTAATATTTTTTAATGATTATTTTTTATAAATAATATTTGTCATTGGCGTAATAAATTTCGAAACCTAAGATTTTTAGTGAACTTATATATATGGGAATAAATAGAGAATTAAATCGGACAGAATGGAGCAAATAGAAAAACTCGAAGTATTCCAAAAAGATGAATTTATTCTGGATTGTGAAGTCGACGTTAATGTTATAACGTCCACTTCACCATCACAAATAAATTCATCTTCTTGGAATACTTCGGGTTTTTCTATGTTTTACACACTCACACACACATACATACAAACCCCCCCCATATATACTGCCTTTGCCAGAGTAAATTCTTTGGTGTTTTAAGGCCGTTATTACGTGTATACTAAAAATGTTTGGAGTTTTCTATTATTATTATTTTATATTGTATTTAAAATAATAATTGATAGAGTACATATGTATATGGATAAACTCCTGGCCGAAACACGTGTCAGTAAAATAAAATAAAATACTTTTTATCCATTCATCATTTTCTTTCCTTTATTTTTCCTTTCAACATTCCGACGGATTCGCTTCCATTTTCAACTTACACACGCGCACACACACACACACACACACACACACACATATATATATATATATATATATATATATATATATATATATATATATAACCTATGATATTGCGTCGTATAAGTGGGCCCTTGAAAACGTTAGCGTAGAAGAATGAACTTGTATTGAGTGAGATTGTAATATTCCTTTAAAAGGCGCCACATAGGTTAAGTGGAATTCGGTTTCCTCTGATCTTATCAAGAAACTGATTAAAGCAAACCTTTGCTTCAGCTAATTTCCACTTGATATGTTCTTTCGACTTTGTACAACTAACCGATTTCTATTTTGTTATTGGTTTTCTCTGCCTAATTCACAAGTAGGAATAAATGATTATCTGTATCTTGGATATAACTCAACATTTTTCTCTTGGTCTTAAACTCTCCAAGATCCAAATGAAATTAGGCTACAAGCTGCAAATATGTAATTATTCATGTTAACTTTCACTGAACTTCATGTAATTTTCTTCTCTGTTTTAAATAAGTTTGCAATTACCAAGTTGGCCTTTGTTCTAAGTAAGATCTAAAACCATTATTTTCGTTGCATTCTTCCTTGGATTTAACAATCACATCATCATTATCATCATCATCATCATCATCATCATCATCATCAAGTCATGCTGATAACAGGGATTCTCATGATCTTCTCTATCTCTCTGTCTCTCTATCGATACTCATCGGTCATCGCTCCTAGCAAAATCTCCACACGACATTCACAATCGGTACATATCTATTCAATGTATTTTTTGTTGGTCAGCCACTGGTGTGTCCATATATAGGTGTCTACAGGAAAATATCACATGGCTTTTCCTTACTTCTCCAGCAGTTTCCAGTATGTTTTGTTTGTCTGAATTGGGGTGCTGCTTATAGGACTTCTTCAAGATAGTACGCAGCATTATTTTGTAGTTCCCATCTAGTTTTTTTTCTTGTTAGAATCCAATTGGCGCAGCCATACAGTAGTGCTTACATGGCTTGGAATAGACATATACTGAATAAAGGAACAAATTAGAAAGACGTGACCCAATGTTTAAACCCATACCATTTCCAAACCATTTGATGAAGTGACTGAATTGTTAGGTTTTATTGTTAAGCATTTTTCAATCTTAGAATTCATCAACTAACCAACCGACCGTAAGTAAAACTGGAGCCCTGCGTTTGTTTTACACCTAATTTAACAAATATATGTATAACAATATATAAAAAATAGAATACAACAGAATATAATATGATACAAAGATAATAAAAAGTACGTTTATCATTAATGTTTGACGTTTGAAAAAAGATTTGCAGGTTCGTGAATAAGATAATCAATTAGAATATTCTGATTATGTTCCATACAGAGGGATAAAACCCCGTAAAAATGATGTCCAGGAATGACACTAAACTGCATCGTGAGAATTATCCAATTCATTCGTCACAGTTAAGGTCATAAGTATGAGACATCATCAAGAATCGAACTCGCTATTCAGTAGTAATTGATCTGCAAGAATAGCTTGGTAATCATTGCACCAGAATAGGGTACCATAACTGCATATACTGCTTTGGTTTTAAACACGAGTCTACGTAACTGGAATTAGGATACGATCTGAAACAAAATAATTCTTCTTGTAATTTTTAGAAATATTTCATCATCTTTTCTTGTCTAAGTTTATAAATTTCATGATAAGACTGAAATTTCTGGGATCCAATCTAAATCCATATTTTTGGAAATATTAATATTAGATCGGAATACATGAAATCATATAACTTTGTAATATAAACAGTTACTAGAAACTATAAGTTACAAAGGATCTATTTCTTTATCAGTCGGTTCATATATATCCATCTCTCTCCATCTATCTATCTATCTATCTATCTGTCTGTCTGTCTGTTAGTCAGTTTATATCTATCCATCTATCATTGATATGATCAGGTGCATCTTCCAAATGAATTTTTTAATATCGAATTCTGAGAATGTCAGTGCAATTTGGGAATAGACCAAATGACCACCATAGAATAGTTCTGGTGACGATTAGAGAGACAATTGACAGCCCAAGAAGACGATTGGATGTGTTATTGGATTAGCATCCAAGATAGCATCTTACAGAAGAACGATCCCGATAAAGCTACGATCCTTGGATTACACCACTAATGATGTGGTCAGGTACATCTTCCAGGTGTATTTTCCAAGGTCTAATATATCTCTCTATTTATCTCAACCTGTTCTATTTCTCATTCTTTCTTTCTTTCCTTCTTTCTTTCTATCTCCGTTTGTATTTACTTATTTATATCTATCTATCTATCTATCTATCTGTATGCTGACAGTTTTCTTTTCCTAAAGTTTTCGCCATTCGCCTTACAAAGATTTTCAGTTGGATTAAGATCTGAACTTTGGACAGACCATAAAGTTCTGAGCCCCGAAAAATTATTTTACCGTTTCTACAGTAGGACTAGCGGCATTATCTGGCATAAATAGAGAACACGAACTGCAGATGATCTCAACGATGGAACAACATGCTTTCCAATAATATTCTTATACACTCAGTATTTACCATGTATTGATTTTTTCACACATTCAAGAAGACAATCTCTCACCTTTACATCGTCTGAAACACCAATTGCCGTCAGCGCCAATCGAATTAAAACCGCTTTCGTCACTGAAGAACACTCTTGCCAACCAGTCTAGACAATGTTCATTTACAAAGTCTAGTCCGGAATTTTAAGTGTTCTTGTTGAGAATGTGCTCTGACGCCAGGGGTTACTGCCCCACAATTGAAACCTGCAGGACTAAGCTTGCCTTATTTCTTTGCCGTGTCTTTCCAAAATATAAGAGGCTGGTACCACACTCTTATTTTCTTTATCTTATTTCGAAATATTTACCAAAATGTTTCTTTCGAAATAAATAAAGGCGTCCCATCGTGATGTACTGACTAGCCAGTTATCCAAGCAGATCCATTAGTACTGAATAGCGAGTTCGATCCTCGCTGGGTGCCACATTTTACCCGTGGCCAGTGGGACGGATTAATATCAACCCAATTTATAAATACGAGGGTGAGTCAAAAGATTTGCAATCTAACGGGAGGTACAATTCAACAACTCCATATGCATTTTCCGCGGTTGTTAAGGTGACAAACCACACTGGACTGTGCCGCGCTCACCTGATACTCTCTGATTGCTATTCGAATTATTTGCTCCTATAGCTTTTAAGCTTCAATTATGTGATATATATATACCAAAAATTAGCCCATACAAAAATATTGCTCACTCTAGTAATTATGTTCATAAATGGACGGATACCGAGAGCTTTAGTCTGGTAAGAGACCGATTGGTCGCGCCCAGCTGCGTTTCAAGGGTTTCAAGGATGTCTGCAAGAACGATGTTAGGTGTTTTGGCATTGCCCCTTCCAGCTGGGAAAATTTGGCTCAGGACCGCTTTCGGTGGCGGCAGGCTCTCCGTAGCGGAGTGTTCATGTTTGAAGCCACTCTGGAGCAACACCATGAAGCCAAGAGGTCCAGAAAAAAGCGGCGGCAACAAAGCACCGGCACATCAACATCTTCAGGGACAGCCTTCATATGTGACATCTGTGATCGAGAATGTTTATCTAACATTGGATTATACAGTCACAGGAGGCGCTGTAACTTCAGGGGCACAAAAACTATTTCATAGTCTTATGAGACTGAATTGCCAATGAAATGAATAAATACGGAAAATGTTATTAAAATAAGACTAATAGCTGATCTTTGCTAGATTTTCAAAATCGATTGACTGATTTATTGAAGGATTTTACCGGCATGTGAACCCATCTAGGGTTGTTTTATGCCTAGTGGTTAGGGAATCGTGTTCATTGGATGTTGATATTTTATTTTTCTATAGTTGTTTCTTAAATTTTTTATTTTGCACACGGTCCGATCGAATGCAAACAATTTGTAAACAGATCTACTTGACGTATATAAGGACCTCTAGCAGTTACTACTACATCGGGTCAGAGTATACCCGGGAGTAATGAACGAGTACTCCACACTATCTAAAACTCCAGAAGCAGAGCATCACCATTTCAGATGCAATTTAGTGAGATACACAGAACACCTCTTTTAGACCCGGAGAGACTTGTTGTCACACAGGCTCCGGTTAAAGACCATCAGCTAACTCTGGTATGAAAAACTCACCTATTATAATAATAATAATAATAATAATAATAATAATAATAATAATAATAAAGCCCAAAATAATTCCATAATACCATAAGGACAAACTATATCAAAGCAAAAATTGATAAGACCCAACAAAATAGTAAATGTAGACTTTGCTGTAATAGAGATGAGACTGTAAACCATATACTCTGCGAATGTAGCAAACTAGCACAAAGAGAATACAAAATTAGACACGACTGGGTTGGGAAGGTGATCCACTGGGAATTATGCAAAAAAATTAATTTTGACCATAAAGGAGCAAATAATAATAATGATAATAATAATAAAATCGGAGAGGTCGCAACAAATCGGAGAGGTCGCACATGAAAAGACTTGGACATGGTTAAGAAAAGGAAACCTCAAAAGGGAAACTGAATCACTAATAATTGCTGCACAAAATAATGTCATAAGGACAAACTATATAAAAGCAAAAATTGATAAGACCCAACAAAATAGTAAATGTAGACTATGCGGTGACAGAGATGAGACGGTAAACCGTGTACGAAGCGAATGTAGCAAACTAGCACAACGGGAATAAAAAAATAGGCACGACTGGGTTGGGAAGGTGATCCACTAGGAATTATGCAAAAATTAAACTTTGACCATACAACAAAATGGTATATGAATAAACCAGAATCTGTTCTTGAGAATGAAACGCATAAAATTCTCTGGTACTTTGAGATAAAAACGGATCACCTTATTCCAGCAAGAAGACCAGACCTAGTGTTGATTAACAAAAAAGAAAGAACTTGTCAACTGGTGGATTTTGCAGTTCCAGCAGATCACAGGGTGAAGCTGAAGGAAAACGAAAAGATGGACAAATATCTTGACCTTACCAGAGAAC
>CM042146.1:129023342-129035842 GCA_023376005.1 Doryteuthis pealeii
CATTACAAAGATTATTGACTACCTATTCATTATAAAACATTTGTTACTGCCAACTTTCTCCAAGTGTGACGTGGCGAGATGGGTTTAAAGGAGTAGTAGGTTGTAATAGTCATATACGTATCTTTAAATTCACCGGAGATTAACGGTCGTCTATTTGCTATTCTGGATCGGGTTAGCTGTGTCTGTTGTTGTGCTGGCATTCTCCCCGTTCTTCTATGGGTCTGGAACTATTTGGGATCTTCTTAGAATGTCTTTCTGTCCTTGGCGATCGTTATTAGTTTTTTTATTAACGAACACAAGACTTGGTGGGTGTTTTCAGAGCTTTTTTATTTCCATTTAACCCAAGTAAAATGTGTTGGAGTACAGACCGTATCTTCCGTCTGTCCTCCTCAAACACTCATACCATAATCACGCCTCTTGCGACCATCTCCTCCGAACACATCAGCAAGACTCCCCCCTTTCTCACAATCTCATTTTCAATTTTGTTCTTCCAATCAGAAACCAAGGTCAGTTAGTCATACGTCATCCAAATTCCATTTTTTATCATTAAAATCTTTCAATTTTTCCACATTCGTAACACGTCAACTAGTGCTGACGTCACACACTGATGTCCACACACTTTATTATTCAACACAAGAAATCACAAAGCCACAGAATAATCTTTCAGATTTGGAATATAAATATAAATAAAAACAGCAGATATCCTATTCAAAATTTACTTTTATTATAAGACAAAATGTTTGCCAGTTTCTTTTTGGCATTGTCATCATCATCATTTTCTCTTAAAGATTATATCGTCCAAATACTTACCATCTTTACCTACAAACATTTGAACTATAAACTTGTTTCACTCTCTTCATCTCGTTTTTGTATTAAATAGTCTTCTTCTTATTTCTTAGGCTTTCTAACTCGTTTTCTGTTTTTCTAATTTCTAACTATTGCTATCACTTAATTGAGTTGAATCGGATTCTTTTCGTCGGGGTTGTCTCTCACTCTGGTTCTGGTTTCCATCTTAGATCTTATTAATCATGAACACGGAGACAGATTTTGTGACCTATATAAATATATATATATATATATATATATATATATATATATATATATATATAAAGTTAACCCTAATGAATCAGATATACCTACTAACATTATTAGCATTAGATTCTTGTCCTGATAAGCTACTAAGCGAAACTGATAGTAAGTATATCTGACTCATTAGGTTTAACTTTATTATTTACTCTACTTAGGTATTGAGCATCTTTTACGTTTTAGCTTTAGATAATCCTAGCGGTTTATATACATTTTTTATATATATATATATATATATATATATATATATATATATATATATATATATATATTCTTCTGGTCAAGTGTTATAGTATTAAACGACTATTTTCGTCTAGTACGACCATCTTGGTCTTTTCTCTTTTCATTTTTTTCCCTGGTGAAGTTTGGTAGTATATTTTTTACAACCACACTATTTGCCAGTTTTTTTTTCTTACCGCAAGGGTTTATCAATAAGTTTGCTATATCATTCACACACACACACACACACACACACACACACACACACACATATATATATATATATATATATATATATATATATATAAGGTCAGATGTTAGTTCGTTGATGTATTCTTATAAATCAAAGTTTAATCTATAATATTTTAATATATAATATAAAGTCTAATTTGTAATATAGTAAATTTTAATATATATATATGAGTGCGCGTGCGCGTGTGTGTGTGTGTGTGAACAAATGTAAGTCCATGGATGTATCTTTATTAATTTTAGTGCTTATATATATATATATATATATATATATATATATATATATATATATATATATATATATATATAGTTTAATCTTTAATGTATAGATCTGTTATATAAAATCAAATTTATAAAATAGTACAATGTAAATATATATATATATATATATATATATATATATATATATATATAGAGAGAGAGAGAGAGAGAGAGAGAGAGAGAGAGATGGTCAAATGTAAGTCCATGGATGTATTTTTATTAATTTAAGAGCACACACACACATATATATATATATATATATATATATATATATATATATATATATATATAGTCTCCTTAATTGAATGAAAAATATTTTTCCATTACTCATGATCGTATGAGATGGATTAGTTTGCTTGTTTCCCCACCGATGTGCGATTTTTACTTGAAGCTAAAATAGGATTATCAATCTCGAGTCTGATATCTTATTTTTATTCTGTTGTCCTATTCGAAGCGAAATCAAATCGTTGCACACACACACGCGCACACAAACACTGCCACCACCACCACCACCACCACCAACAACAACAACAACAACACCAGACGGCAAATAAACTAAATAAAGAAACGGCTAAATATCACATTTTCGCCCGTACTCAGAGCAACAAGTGCATTGCCGATAAACAATTTTGTGTCCGTTAATAAGAAGAAGAATCATCTCAGCAGAATCGCCAGGATGAGATATTTACTCCTCACTCAGAAGGATGGATTTAGATTGGATGCTGTAAGAGGTTTTATGAAGCAAATATATTAATTTCTATTCAACTGATCAAAGTATTTAAGTACAAAAGAGACATCTAGTTCAGAATTATCAAAGCTTATTCTCGTCTGGCAAAATATTGAAATATACGAAATTTCGGCTGAAAAGTTCATAGACTGACCAAGATAATGTTATGGAATGTGACCAAATAAGGTTTAAAGGGGGTAGCAGGATATAACTCCAGAGGATAGGAAAATGCATCTATGATTACGGGCAAGTTACACTGCAAGCGCCGGTTCCCGCTATGTCACTGAAGTTAAGCAGCAATCAGCCTATTCAATACTTAATTAGATAACCACTTAAGTAACAGCAGGTACTGTAGGCAGCCTTGTGCCGCATCCTGTACGTGCTAAAGTGGTTTGATGAATATTTACCGTAATTATTTGTTTCAAGACACAAAATTCTTTCCAGATTTGTCAGCCCCAAAAGTTAGAGTGCATATTATACACGAGAATTACATAGTTAACAGGATGATAAGACCGAATGTAAGTTATACATATATAGAGAGGCGCGTGGTCTAATGGTTAGACATAGGAAGTGGACTCGTCGGCCCGAGTTCAATTCCTTGACAAAGCTATTTGCATTTCACATGGCACTAATATCCTTGGGAAAGGTATGAATCCAATTCTCCTCCAGTTATGGGTAAAAAGCAGGACTGACTGGCTAGGTAACCAGTCTAAAAGAAGGAAAACTCTGAAATCAAACCTGTTAAACTCCGCTTAAGAAATTGATCTTGTGTCGCATCCTGCTCGTGCGGAGGGGTTGTAAATAATACTGGTAAATATATATATATATATATATATTGATAGATAGATAGATAGATAGTCCAAGCTAATGTATTTACGTGGTTACAGAAAAATGCCCACTGAAATGGTTACGGTTAAGTCATGTTAAAATCATGGGTTCTGCTGATCACAGAAGTTAAGTAACGACGTCCCTATTCAATATTTGACTGATCACATTAGTAACAGCCGGTTTTTAAGCAAAATGAGTTGTTTTGTTTATCAAAATAACTCGGTATTAAAATGATTCGGCAGTAAATGAAAATGGCTGATGTACCGTGAAACAAAATGAAATAAGCAAACATATTTACATCGAAAGATGATAGCAACATACATCAATTGAGGATAGCAAAATACGTACAGATAATGACAACATAAATGTACATCTGATAGTAACTTATATTTATAGACGATATGTTATTTTGTTGGATTTTACGGCATGTCAATCAATAAGGATATTTTATACCGAAGATATTTTCGTTTTATTCATTCTTATTAGATATTCAAGTTTGTTTAATTTAATTTTCAAAACATTCTAAACTCATTTTTTATCTATTTAATCCACAGATTTTAACCCTAGCAGGTACTACCACTCCGGGTCAGAGTGTTCCATGGAGTAATGGCGATGAGGAGTACTCCACACTCTCCAGAGCTTTAGAATTAGAACCTCATATGCAGTTTAACATTATAGCAAAGGCACTAAAACCCTCAGCCACCCCCTTCTAGCATATGATAAAAGGGTTGGGATTTGCCATAAAAGCAATACAGTTGGGACAATCCTATTGGTACTGGGGATTGATGTGACCAGCTGATTGGTCAAACGATACCTCTCTGACCGCACTTCTAGCCCGAGTAACGTCCAACGTTAAGTGTTGTATGTCATGGACTGCTTAGCCACCAGGATTCCGTTCTTAAGCATCACGTGTCGCCACCCCCAGCCAACAAGTTGCTCCATTTAGTGGGGTCTCATCTCTCTGCAGAGATGCAGTGGGCGTATTATACAGCCCCAGCCGACAGGGTAAGATAGAATTTTGTATTTTAGAGAGGAATACTTGAAACGTTACAACTGAGTTCAAATTATTTTTAATAGATATCAATGCTTGGGACCATCAGCGGAAGTTGGAAAAATATGAAGACCTACGGGAACATTGCATCAAAACGGATGGATAACAAATGTATTTCCCATTGAAGTCGGATTCCGGGGATTTATTACCAACTCAACCTCGGCATTTTTGCCTAAACTTTCTCCACCAGACAAGAGGAAATTCTTAAAAAAGATTGAGGAGAAAGCTCTAACCGCATCAGCGTGGATATGGCAGTCCTATATTGTGACATCAAACCGACAAAGTCTGGTGGTATCGTGAGATACTGCTGGGGCGCTCTGGGTTAGTGGTAATGATGCTTCGGCCCCAAAACCATGCCTGAACCCAGAGTCATCATCTGATGAAGGCTTTGTTGGTTGCAATGCTACTGTGTAAATAGCAGTCATTGTATGAAGATTATTATCATATAACTGGTGTCGAGAAAAAAAGGAAATGAAAAGAAAAAACTCTCAGGTACAGCTTCACAAAAAACATCAATATAACATTACACGATTCCCTAATTCCATAGTATAAAATACTCTTCGAGTGTTGTCATGACGGTAAGAAAAAAGAAACATTATATTTGCCTCGTATCATTGCTCCTCATAATATCACGTGACCTTGATCACTTGACATTTCGTATTTGTCTAATTCAAAAAACTGATTCACCTTCAAAGAATTCAAATAACAAAGCAATTGAAAAAAAAAGAAATCACGTCAGCAGATAAAAAACAACCAATGGGAAGCAGATATAGAATTGGGGCGGGGCTTATTTCAAATAAAGGTTGTTCTATCACGTGATTTTCGCTATGAATGCAGCACACATGTAGAGTCGTATTTTAATTTTTTTTCAAATGAGGGCATATATTACTCACTCCGACAGAAATATGACGTAAACACCAAGAATTAAGGACCTTTTTGTCCATATGATATAACATTTCTCTCTTGCTTCAATTTTTTTCATCTGTTTTATTTTCTCCTGCTTAATTTTTTAAATAATATGTCTACGATTGTGCATCAATAAATACGTAGCCTGACATATAATTATCAATTGAATTTTGATCAAAAATGTTTAATATATATTTCCAATGTATGTAACTAATATCGCCAATTCTATTTTCTACGATGATGACCTTACTGTTAACGGACTTGGTTTACATTCTGATTAAGAAAGAAGTTATAATGCAATCAAGCATTCTTTGCTTTTAAATTTCACGCCTTAATAGACTTGGGGGTCTTAAGGGGTTAAAAAAAAACACTGTCGGCTGGGACAGTAGAACACACCGACTGCACCTCTGCAGCCGGATAAAATCCCTAAATGGACCACCTTCTGTTCATGGGGGACGACCCGTGATGCTTAAACACGGGATTTAAGGAGTTGAGCCGTCCATAGCATGAAACATTCTACATTGCCCCTTACTTACGGGCGGTCGCCTAGTCACGTCAAGCCATCACACCAATAAGATTGTCCCGACCCTATTGCCAAACACTCAACCTTCTTTATCATATACATACTAGAAGGTGGTTACTGAGTGTCTTAGTGTCCTGGGTATAACGTTAAATTGCATCTTGTCGTGAAGTTCCAATTCTGAAGCTCTGTGGAGTGTGGACTATCCCCTCATCGCCATTACTCCAAAATCCACTCTGACCCTGAGTGGTAGTACCTGTTAGGGTCTCGTCTATGGTTTAAGTAAAAAAAAAACGAGTTTTGAAAAATAGGTTTAAAAAGAATTGAATATCGAGGAAGAATGAATAATAAAAAAACGTGATCGGTATGATATAGCGTAAAATCAACCATCCATTCATCCATCGAGTCGGAAAGTGATAAAAGCATATTCTAAGCCTCGCCAACATGATGACTAGACAATCTGAATAACTAAAACTATTTCTGGATGAAAACAACAAAGAACACGCCGCCTGAGAAGCCAGAAATAATCAAAAGTCCCAATCTTTCAAGGCGTGAAAAATATCGGACTGATCTTCGTTTCTTTTTTCTTCTCTTTCCTCTGATCGTATCAGAATCCGATATGTTTATAGTGGATTTGCCTAAGTCAATCAACAGACATTCCACTCAGCCACTGACTGTGAGCTAATTAATTTTCTACTCAATAATTGTTCCTATTTAGGGCAATTAAACTTAATCTATTCTCGCACCACCAACAGATTTTCCTTAATGTTTAATTGATTACTCAGCAAGTTTTGATCGCAATTCATTTAGAGAAAATTGCTTTCTATCAACGACGATTGAAGAAGGTCACTAAATTTATCAAAAATATTTTTAAAATTATAAGAAAATGCCGATTCCTTATAGAATTAATTGGTTGACTCGAAGACCTGAAGAATACGAGATTCATCTGCAAGAGAATTACTTTAAAAATGAAATTCCATATTTAAATGACATTTTTATATTTAAATGAGATTCCATATTTAAATAACATTCATCCGCAATATAAAGAATTAAAACATGAAAATATTTCTTCTTTTTCATCTTTAAAAAGTTCAGATATAAAGTGCAAGCATTTTAAGAATCAGAAGGTTTCAAACTTTCGATACTGAAAAAGGCGAAAAGGAGGGGTCCCCCAAGAAAAATTTGTTATATTGTAAAAAGTACCTGGCACCTATTACTTACGCATGGCATTTATTATCTAGATGTAGATATAATATGAATAATTTATTTATATATCTAGATGTAGATATAATATGAATAATTTATTTATATATCTAGATAATAAATTAAAATAATTTATGATAAATCATTTCAATATTTTTAAATGTTATTATGTCATTTTTTCTATTAACTTTAACATTTAATTTAACTAATTAATTCATTTTAAGATTTGATAACGATGGACAGCTAATTCAACCGTAGCATATGGAAATCGAATAGATTGCAATAGAGTTATCAGAATAATCAATAATTAGAATAGGTTTATTTTCTTTTGTTATTGTCTAAAAAAAACTACAATTATTAAATGACAAAAATACTAATAGTACCGGGTAATCGCTTGGTTACCTCATTTTAGGAATAGGATCTCTTCCGAACATTTACCAGGTACTTTTGACAACATCTCAATTATTTCCTTAAGGGGGACCCCCTTTTTCGGCAGACATGTCTGGTACTTAAATTTTGAACTTTACGAACATTTAGTTTATACTTTCAGAATTTATTCAATTATTCTAAGAATAATTCTTCGTTTAATGCAGAATCTCAAACGTAATGCTCAAGTCTTAGAGGATTTTCTTTCCCCAATTTCCACGAAGGTTGATATATCACTAAACAAAGAAACAAAACAAAACCATCTAATGTTGGATCATGTCACATACGAAAAGGATTGTCTATTTCTATTTTTGCAATCCCTACATCCATACTGTGTTTGTTTTCTTCTTGAATTCGGCAGACATCCATTACACTAAATATTTAGCTCGGCATTTCAGGTCTAAAAATTATCATAGTAAACTAACGTTTGTACATAAGTTCCAAAATGTCCTTTAAAAAGGGATGGGTTGGAATCGAGGTAGAATTTTGTCACCCATCTTTCTTCTAAACTTTGATGATTTCATATTCAAACTAGGATTGATTGATATTATTTTTCCATACTATCTAAAACTGCCTTCATCATAGAAAGATAAATTGTATGATGCAATTTCTATATGTGAGTAGAAAGGTCAACTTCACTCATGGGTTTTACAGTTGTGTCTCGTGGATAATCTTCGAGATTTCTTTAGTAGGGCATCACTTATTATCCATATGGATCTGATCAGATTTACGAGATTAATTCATGTTAAGTAAAGAAGTCTCTTGAACAGACGTTGTTTTGTCGAGACTAGTAGCCGACTTACCATTACTGAGGCGATACTGCGTTTATAGCAGTACCTCAATTGCATATGACACTACACCTCACCTAACTCAAATTCCTCACATATCAAATCAATTTCTCCATTGAAATAAACTGAAATTCATTTATCCATTCAAGCCCCCCCCCCCCTTAAAAAATTCTGATTTTTTGTTACGCTTTTTTTTAAATAAGAAATAGCACTGATTTATATTTTCCTTTTTTATAGATATTTTTGTTTGATATAAAAAATGTTGAAACTTAAATGTTTCTTGTATATTTATTTATTAAAGTAAGCTTAACTAAAGCTAACTCGTAGCTTTTATTTTTAGCACACAAGACAAAGCAAAAAATCGACTGAACATTCCTAAGTCAAAATACCAGTGGATTGGATATTAGATTCATTTCCATTTATAAAGAGAACAACAAATGATGAGGCTTCCATACTTGAACACTATTAAAACTTTTATGAACAAATTATGAAATAATAATTTTATAAAACAGTCAAAAAGTATTAAATCAATATTGCTAATTCTATAAATCTGAGAACTAAAACATTTTTAGAAACAAGTGCTTAATTTAATATGAAGTTATTTGTGTAAATTGTTTGGATGAGGCCTGATAATTTGTATTATTTAGTTTTTTCAGACTGTTATCCTCATCTTTATTGTTATATGTGCAACTTTTCAACCATGTGCCCTCCGACCTTTTTTGGGTGTTTCTTGTTGAAATCGAGAGCCTTCATGTCATTTTCTTTTTGCCTAGAGTTATATGGTTTCAAGTATTCTCGACTAATATTATAATTTTCAGAATGATATATTAGACTCATAGATTGGATTCTACTAACGCTCCGGTCAGAGTGGACCTGATAATATTGGAAACGAATGGGTAAATTTATACTTCTCAGAACTCCGGATGCTTCCCTACCGGATACAGTTTAATAACATATCTAGGACAGATCCTTCTTTGGTTGGGGAGGGTATAAGCTATTTGCAGAGAATACAGTCGTCATATTCTAAGCCTATGAAATTATAAATCTCTCTCTCTCTCTCTCTCTCTCTATATATATATATATATATATATGTGTGGGGGGGGGGGGGTAGTGAAGGCATAAAGTCAACGGCGTCTGGTGACTGTTATTTACTAAGCAGCATTGACTTTATGTCTTTGCTATGCTTAGATATACATGCACTATCTATTGGCAATGTCCTCTCTATGAAATCGAGAGTCCGTATTGAGCTGATAAATGTAAGTTTTTAATGGTCGGCCAACACTCATGTGACCATGTTGGGGTCCACAGGAAAACGTCATTTATGTTTTCACCCTTACTCTCCAGCAGTGTCTTGTTTGTCTTACTTGGTTTCTGGGGTGGAAGTGGTGTGGCCTTACAGCTGTGTTTTTGAAGGATGCTGCTTTCAGGATTTGTCCTAAACAGCCCATGACATCCTAGGTTAGTTTGCATCTACCTTTTTTATTAGAGTCCAAGTGGTGCAAACATATAGTAACACTGACACCACTACATCTTGGAAGCATTCTTGCTTTACTGTATTATATATATTGTAATCATTCCTTACAGAACACAAGTAGGTTTGTCTTGGGTGTGAAAAAATTGCAGCTCAAAGTTTTGTCCAAATAGTAGAAAATTTGTTATTTTCAAAGACCGACTGCAGCGTGTTGTCTAGACGAGATAACATTTCAGCTAACTGCTAATTTTAACCCCAAGCTGAACGTCTATCGTCTTGTGCCTTTGGGTTTGTTCTTTCTTTTGGGGGGACATAAGCTACTTTTCGATATCTCTTCATATAGCATTTATATCTAATTTAGGGTATCGTGGACAAATAGTCAACGGGGGGTGGTTACTATTAGTTTCTCGCCTATGCGATTATTCAAACTAAGACTTAACTCCATGCTCACTACTTATATATAATCCATACCCTAATACGCTAACTTATATATATATGTATATGTATATATGCACTTTCTTTGCATTAGTGACAGTGTAATAAGGAATCAGACGTGTAATTCATGTTATAATAATATATTTCGGTATATCTTATCTGTATATTTAATATAAGTAACTCAACTGTACAGTAAAGGTGCAATATCCAACTAATAGATACGCACGCACATAACTTTTGTGAAATGTACGAAATCATCATCATCATCATAATCATGTCGCGCATAGCACGGATATCCATGACAATCTTTCGCCAATCTTCTCTATCATTCATTGCCTCCGGGAGGTCCCCTGCACAGCATCCAGTATCTTCGCAGAGTTGGTCAATGTAGGTCCTTGGTGGGCGGCCCACATTAGCATGTCCATGTGTTGGCTTCCACAGGAGAACATCGCTTATCAGCTCGTCCTTGCTCCTCCAGCAGTGTCCAGCATGCCTTGTCCGTCTCACTCGGATGGTTTGTGAGATAGGGAGCAGGTGGCCATACAGCTGCTTCCTTGTGGGGTGCTGTTTCCACGAGTTGTTCAAGATCGCCCGCAGCTTTCTTGTGCAGCTCCCATCTAGCTTATTCTCAAAGTGCCTCATCAGGTTCCAAGTGATGCAGCCATACAGCAGCACTGATACAACCACAGATTGGGAGAATTGTCTCTTTAACTTGTCAGTGAGATCGGATTTCTATATGACTGATAATCTGTTTATAGCCGACCATGCCTTTCCTATTCGTGTATTAACATCGATTTCTGTGGATGAGATATTACTACATAGGTATGAGAATTGTTCTACTGGCTTTAGAGGCTTACCGTTGAGTGTGGAGATGTTTCCTTTCTTTTTGAAATATATGAACTCAGTTTTATCGGAGTTCACATTGGGAGAACGAAATAGTTAACACAATTTCCAACAAAAGTAAATTGGAAATCCATTAAATTCAATATGATTACAGTTTTAGAATATCTTTCTTTGGGGACCACTATTTCTTGCGTATCCATCTCTTAAAGAAATATGGATTAGCGATAATCCAGTTATATCGTTAATTCCGGCAATGATTCTTATTGTGCAGATAATTCTACCAGAATTATTTATACTAGCATATATATGCACCCTCCGGGTGCAAGTATTTAAGTTTTAAAATAATAAAATATCATATTAAATTAGAAAGGCTGAAGAAACTGAATAAGAATGTAGATAAAAAGATTTGGAACAGAGGAGGTATGATTGAAAAATAGAACAACTTTGAAACTAACTCTTCCATCATTTTCCATTACTCCCGTCTTTCATTGGTAAATTTTCCTAATTTAACTATTTAGTTAAAATAGGAAGTAAAGAATAATATCACAGTTATTTCTTCTTGTTAATGGATTTCTTTTAAGATTTATTCCTGATTTTTGCTCATATTCATTAAGATAAAACCAAACAATTAGAAATCAATAATACTAAGCATATATTTATTAAAATCAAATTTTTAAGATCAATATGCAAATTAGCCTTCCCATTCACACTGTAATCCGCTAATTTGTTGTATATATAAATGTAATTGCATGTTTTTAGTATGTAGATATGATAAACAGTATTAATGATGTAAAACAATTTTATTAATTGAGGTTTAAATAAAAATCAAATCATAGAGAATGTTATGTAAACAACAAAGAGAATTGTGACTTGTATAGTAATATACTTTCGGTTACAGACAGAAAAACACACAATCTCCATTATAATAAGATTTAAATGAGATCCCATCACGAGAGACAGAACAGAAACATAGATGAATAGACCAGGGGTAAATTTTATGCGCTAGATAAATTTAACTGTCAGTACTTCAATGTTGTATTGTGAGATATTGAGTTTTAAGGGGTGGGTATAGTTTGGTTTGGTTTCGAAGTTTAATGGCATATCTACCTTTGTATTATTAATGGCATATCTATCGTTTCGTATTATTTTTACTGTCAAAGACAGTCTTGTGGAAGAACAGTAGTGGTACCATTTAATAATTAGTTGGGAGCTGAGGGAATTCACAACTTTTCCAAGAATATTAGTCTGAAAGTGAACACAATAGCACGACTGGAGTCGCTCACTTTGATGTCACTGAACAACTACTCCCTGTTCCTTGTATATTGATCATCATAACATGGCCACCAAAGGTCACGACTATTGAAACATGCAGTGAATACAGTCAGCATATTCTAAACCCCGACTACATGGCGAACATATTTCCATCAAAATTAGAAATTTTAACCAATATATAAAGTGTTGGTATGGGTCCAACGGGAGAAAATTAA
>CM042146.1:129040842-129050842 GCA_023376005.1 Doryteuthis pealeii
TTACACTGTGTCATCAGCTGAGATAAATAATGGATGATTCCATTAAAAAGAAAAATTTTAACGTTAAAGAAATAAAGATTGAAAGGAAAAGAAAAGAAAAGTGAAAATTAAAAGAAAGAAATCAGGTAGTGGCAAGAGAATGGAAATTATGTCTCGAACGTTTATGCGAAGTCGGAAATTGTTAAATACAAACAGAAATCAACAACGATTTAACGCAGATGTTATTTCCGTGAGATAAATGAATAAATCGAAGAGTGAAATAAAATCATCCAACGAATTTTCGAAAATCCTTTTACATTTTTTCCCGGGATAGGGGTAAGAAATGAGGAGATACAGGCAAAGGGCGAAGGAAGTGAAGTGGCATAGGATTATGGGTAATCTTTATTATCAATTACCAGGGAATTTCATCGGACCCAGCTAGTAAAAAGTTAAAGAAAAAACATTTTTAACAAAATTCAAAAATATTTTTATTAATAGAATAAGAAAAAGAAGAAAGAAAGGTGCTAAAAATGGAAGGGAATTTATTTATTTATAGAAACAATAAGAAAGTATATATAACTAAAAGAAAATTCAATGGTTGTCAAAAATAGACACTGCAAACTGATTTCAAAACCTGGATGAGGCTGTTTGCATTTCCCATGGTGCTAATATCATTGGGAAATGTTCGAATCCAATTATCCTCCTTCACGCTAAAGGTAAATAGTAGGAGAGAATGGACTCTTTAACGTTGGTATGACAACCGGTCTGAGAGAAGGAAAGTCTGATTTCAAACTAAGTTGTTATGGGTCCAACAGGAGAAAATTAAATATCTTATAAAAAAAGGTACTCAAAATGGATTTTTTGTGTGTTTTTTAAATTAATGTAAATAATAATTATTTAAAAAACATAATCCATTTTGCGGACATTATTTATATATTATATATATATATATATATATTAATATATATATATTATATAATTAATGTCTCGTCTATATAGTAGATGTATTGGCCACATTTTTACACAACTTACACAAATTTTTAGTGTGTGTTCTTAAGACTATAACACATTCATTAACCAAAATAATCTATCTTGTCTGATATAGAATTTCACCGGTAGTTTTGTGTGAACATTTCCAAAATGTTTCTCGAGGTTAAACGGTAGATATATATATATATATATATATAATATATATATATCATATCATCATTATCATGTCGCACAAATACCTCGGATATCGATGACAACGCTCCCTATCATTCATTGTACCAGAGAGGTCCTCTGCGCAGCATCCTGTATCCTCGCAGAGTTGGTCAATGTAGGTCCTTGGTGGCCGGCCCACTAGCATGTCCATATGTTGACTTACACAGGAGAACGTCGCTTATGAGCTCGTCCTTGCTCCTCCAGCAGTGTCCAGCATGCCTTGTCGGTCTCACTCGGATGGTTTGTGAGATGGGGGCAGGTGGCCATACAGTTCCTTCCTTGCGGGGTGCTATTTCCACGACTTGTTCAAGATCACACGCAGCATTCTTGTGCAACTCCCGTTTAGCTTATTCTCAAGGCTCTTCGTTAGGGTCCAGGTGGTCCAGTAGTGATATAACCACAGCCTGGAAGAATTGTCGCTTTAACTTGTCAGTGAGATCGGATTTCCATATGACTGATAATTTGTTTGTGGCCAACCATGCCTTTCCTATTCATGAATTAACATCACTTTCTGTGGATTAGATATTACTACCTGGGTATGGGAATTGTTCTATTTGCTTAAGAGGCTTACCGTCGAGTGTGGAGATGTCCCTTTCTTTTTGAAGCTCATGAACTCAGTTTTATCAGAGTTCACGTAGAGGCTGATATTCTTTGCTGCCTTCTCCATGTTATGCAGTAGTGACTCGGCCTGTGCCGGTGTATATGCAAGAAGTGCAAGGTCATCACATAGTCTACATCTGTGACAGTCTGCGCGGATATCGCTTGCTTCTTGCGTTTTTTAGCATGAAACCTTTTTTTTTCACTTGCATTGTGATAGCCTTCAAAACCAACCACCAAACCAATATGAACACGATGCTTCAAGTAAATTATAAAACACTTTTAAAGTAAAATCTTTTATACTTATTCGGTAGTTTAATTAACAAAAAAACAAACACTATTGGCAATTTTTACCATGGCAGAAGGGAAAGGGGATGGTAAAAGATTTTTTGGTTGTGGTTGCAGTGGCAGCAGTTAGTCTGGCTTTGATAGAATGACTCTCCCAAAATAAACTAATAGATAATAGATGGGGTGAAATTGATAGGCAGTGAGATTAGTGAGAGATTCGTGACCTTATGACTTAATTACAAATTACTGCTAATTAAAACAATGAAACTTATTTTTTGTTCAAACATAATTTGATCCCAAAAGTAAGGAGTATTTTAGTATTTAATTTCAGTCATTAAATAGAAAAAAGCCTAAGGGAACCAAAAGTTGATTCGTTCAGCTTTAGTATAATAATAGATACATATAGCTTAGATATAAATGTTCTATCCATTATATTGAGCACTGTTTACTTATAAATATAGCATCAATATATATATATATATATATATATATATATATAGTGGTAGCTCTATAATTTTAGCCTTATGCTAGATTAGGTCAATCTAGTCACACCTTAGTATCGTGAAGTGTACAGAAGTGTTGAGAATGTAAACGTGTCTTTATATTAAGTTAAATGTAAAGTTATAGGTTAGCATCGCAAGTAGAAACTCATTTTTGTAATCTTTTACGATAGGAAAAATCTCATTGTGAAAAATAGAAACATAGTTTGTTTTTATACAAAGAGATTATTGTTTTAAACCGATTGTAATAAAATTAGGTAAAGACATTTTTGTCGAGCTTTTTTTTTTTTTCGTTGAAAATAATTTGAAAGCAATAAAAGCTGGATTAAGTTTTTTTCTTAAAAGCAGTAATTTTCGGTTAGCATGAAAAATGGCTAAGAAAAAAAAGGAGAAAGATTTTTAAAACTTGAAAAACTCAGAATGAAAAAACGAATTTTAAAAGCAACCTTGTAAAAGAATATGGTAAATGGGATGCTAAAAAAAATAAAACAATAAGAAGGTAAGAATTTTTTGTTTTGTTGAAAATACTAAAAAAAATAACCTAAGGAGCAGATGACAAAACAGGATATATATATATATATATATATATATATTATATATATATATATATATATATATATATATATAAAGGCATATTTGCTGAGATTAGCTCTCTTGTACAAGGTCGAATTGAAGGTGAATTAATGTGAGAAGATTTCATTGAGTGCAAAATATATTTGCGTATTGTCAGTGCTTAGAATATGCTGACTGTATTCACTGCAAATTTTCTTTCCCGGTGAATCTGATAAATTCTAATCTCCTGTTTATTGTTTACAAACCTTCAAATTCTTCGTTAATCATCAAACGATATCCCACAGAAATTATAACCCATTCAAACTATGCAGATGATCCAGCGCTTCTTGCAAATACATCTGCTCAAGCCAAATCTCTGCTTCATACCATGGGACATGTAGCATGAGCCACTGGTCTCTACGGGACTCCTATAAAACAATGATTATGTGTTTTAATCGAGATAGTGTCATCTTCTCTGGCAAGCATTTAAAATAGTAGACCAGTACATATACCTCGGTAACAATATCCCATCTACTAAAAGTGATATCAACATACGTATAGATAAAGCATAGGTAAATCATTGACTTATATCGACAGGTTATTGAGAAATCTGATCTACCAGCGTTAGCGTGTCGGTATTATTCCAAGTAAGCAGAGCAATGCTGGACACCACTGAAGAAGTAAGGATGAACACATAAGTGACATTATTCAATGGTCTATTACACATGAACACATCAGTATTGGCTGACCAGCAAAAGCTTAGATCTGTGTACGGATAATAGATGCCGTCAATAGGACTTACTAGGAGTGGTGGCGAGAACAAGAGTCTAAGGACATCGGCACACCTTGATGATGATGATGATTATGATGATGATGATGATATCCGACAATCGATGGTGCATACAGCAACCCAAAATCCAATAAAAAATAAGTAAAATTGAATTCGAAAGAATCAAACGAGTCTGACACTGATTCTAGATTCTGAAGAGCACTGTTAGGGATTAGAAAATCTCGTGAAACTAAGAGTAACACATATAAAATGTTTGTACATAAAATCCTCTTTTTGAACACTGTATCAATAGAAAACGATAAATGTTTTTACATTTAACAATTAAGAATTTTAAATCCTTGTCTCAGTTTCGATCTCTGTCTGTCTGTCTGTCTGTCTGTCTCTCTCTCTCTCTCTCCTATAAATATGCAATTATATTTTTAGCGACAGTGGTGTTGCAGTTTTATTTTGATTAATGAGTTTTAATGCTGTAGATTTTGGTAAGAAATAGTACCTAATACTATTTTTATTGTATAATTGTTCACTATAATAAAATATACCCACCCGGACTAATATTTTTTTTAAGTTAAATTTTTTTAACCAAATCAGCTCAATGCATATTCTGGATGCCGTGCGTAAGACCTACCAGGAGTGATAAGTGATAGGGACGGGTGTGAAAGAGAGAGTGTCGTGGAAATCCGTGTTGTCAGCACGAGCTGATCACACCCCCACCCCCACACACACACACACATACACACACACACGTATATATATATATATATATATATATATATAATATATATAATTTTGGGATAGCTGTTTTGTACTACCTATTGAGCAATATGCAAACAATGTCTTTTTCCCCCTAAGATACCGTGGCATGCCAGTAAAGAGGCGTCCGACTTAAATTCCTGACCATCAGATAGACGGTAGGGATATGCATTAATATGATTTCCCATGATATCAGATCGAAACTGTCCTTTCTTTTTTCTTTTTTTTTCTCTTTACTTTGTATTTTTTTTTCTTTTACTTTTTCTTATTTCTTATTTATTGTTGTTTTTCTTTTTCTTTTTCTTTTCAGGTCCGGATTCTGGATCCAATCAGCTGAAGATGGAAGTTAGAAACATGATTAATTGAACAGATGATATACATTCATCTGTAACTTTATATGGACATGAGAGTAAACTGTAGGTACGCTTAGCGTAACGGTTATCGGGATATGAAATGAAATCGGTGATCAGTATTCAAATTCTGTACGAAACTGCTTACATTTCACTTCGTCTTTAGAAAAGACAATAATCTATCCGTTTTCCTCCAGCTATGGGTAAATAGGAGCACAAACTAAGTTTGTTAGCCTTGATTAAGCAATCAATCTAGGTGAAGGAAAACTCTAAATTCAAACCAGCTTTATTCGGCACAAAAATTGACCTTGAATCCCATCCTGTTTGTGACGGAGAGGTTGTATAAATACATAAAACAAAGCAAAATAGTCGTGTATGTTAACAGTTTTCAATTTAAAATGTGGTACTTTTTTGTACCACCTTTTAAATTAAAAACTGTTAACATACACGGCTATCAACGAATGCTAGTCTGAACCACAGGCGGAAGGTGATAGTATTATGAATCTCGGCGATGAAACAGTTGTTTCACAGTTGCGAGTCAAAATCAAAACAAAATTTTGTTCGGTGGTATAGATTTTACGAGTCTGGTTGGTTGGTTGGTTGGTTAGATTTTACGGCATGTCAACCCTTTGGTTATTTCATGCCCGAGACGTCTTGTTTTATTCATTCTTGACGGATATGCAACTTTAAAAAAAATTTAATCAATTTCTTAGACAATTTTTAAAAACTTTTTTTCTTTTTAACCCATAGATGGGATCACAACAGGTATTACCACTCCGAGTCAGAGTGGACCAGGGAGTTATGACAATGAGGGGTACTCCACCTTTTCAAAATCTCCAGAATTGGAACTTAACCACTAGATGCAGTTTAACGTCATACACATGACACTAATACCCTCAGCCACCCACCGTCTTTTAGAACATATGCTAAAAAAGATTGGGGGAGTTGACATAAGGACAATAGATTTAGGACGATATTGATATAGGTGCTACAGCTCTGCGTGACCAGCCGATTGATTGGAAGGGGTCTATTCGACCGGTCGTTTAGCCAAAGTAAGCCGCAAAATAATGCTCAGCCCCCAAGATTCCGCCCGTAATCATCTACGGTCGCCACCCACAGCCGATAGTTAGCTGAATTGGGAAGATTCTACTCCTCTTTAAAAATGTAGTTTGTGTATTCTACAGCTCCAATCGACAGGGTGGGATTTTACGAGGATAGCATGCAGACATTATTCATTGCGTGGACGGTGAGGCTAATACATCCCAACAGTAGCGACAGCGAGCCACTGGTCACATACATCCCAAAAAAATATGCGAAATATGCCGGTGAAAGATGGACAACACGGGAAACATTTTTCTTACACCGACGAGTGTGAAATTGTTGACAGCTGATGAAACTGCATAATCCCCAGTGCTATGTGGCAAAAATGTGGCATTGCTGAACATTTTCTCTGTATCTGTTGTTTCTATGGAAACAGAGAAGGCACCTTACATTCGGAGTGTCATGCGTATTGATTTTTCCCCTAGAAACATTACTTTTTATTTTTGTAGTTTGAACTTGTACATTCAATAATGCTCATCAACTTTGTGATAATGTCAAATTTCGAATCACCGTGATAAAACTTGATATCAGTATCAAAAAACATATAGCAGTATTTGCCCATATTATATACGATTTATATGATGGTCACTATTACAACTGAAGAACACTGAGCCGGTTTTATCAAAGTTTAAGGTGTTCGTACGTAAACAGTTCTTTCCGATAGTATATACAGGTGCAAAGATGATGTAGGACCGTTTTAGCTCAGTCGGTAGATCATCCGACTCGAAATGACAAGCTTCTGAGTTCGATACCGATCCTCGCCAACTCAGAGCATTCAGTATCACAGCTTGGACCAGCGCGGAAAAGTTAGGACCTGATGGTAAGTATGGCGCTCCATCTCAGACGAAAAAATAATCTCCCTTGTGTAGGACTCCCATTCTGTGCGTCTGATAGCAACTTTACTTTTTTACACAGTAAGTAAGGAGCTATGGCTTTAACAACTCAGTATGGCCTTCGCAGGTATTTTCACTCCACCATTTTACCGCTATCAATTAATAGTTGAGGTGAAATACACCCGGACAATTTGTAGCGTAATCCTGTGTGTAGTAGGTATTTACCCAACCCGTTCGCCACATTTATGATGTGAGACAAGGTCACAAGTTTGGGGCACCCAGCGAAGATCGAACTCGCTATTCAGTAAAAATTACTAACCTGCTAACAATTGTAGCACTATGGTTTTAACCAACCTGTTCGCCATGCTTAGAATTTGACAATAGGACACAGGGTCACAAGTATGGACGTCCAGCTCGCTGTTCAGTATAAATGGATTTTCATGACAAGCTGGCTAACAATTACCCACCGATGGGCTGCCCTAAGTCTATTCGAAGTATGATATATATATATATATATATATATATATATATATATATATATATATATCATAGCAACGCTCTCCTATATAAGGGATGGAGCACTCTATAGCTCATACAGATGTGTGTATCAAAACAGTTAAAATCCCCTTCGCATTCTGTAGGTGACGATAGCAAAACGGTTAAGCTGTCCGACTGATGCTGAAACGATCGGATTTCAATCCCAGCTGCAGGTAGCTTACAAATGTCTAGCCACACTGAAGAGACTTGATCAGTCGAAACACGTGTCTGTGGATGCCTAAATATATATTATTCGCGCTATTGCGAGAAACTTGAGTCGGTATGTTTAAACCATTCGATTTTAATCGTCCATTTAGCTCGTTATGTTGAGCACTTTTTAATCGATTGTAGTGAACAAATCCCGAAGTAGATAAGATTGTATACTTATTTGCTTAGTGGATTTAATGTTAACTGTGGTATATATATATAAACAATCTGAAACGGAAAATTCACTATACCAAAACGCACTAGGTATATGGTAACCAGCCATATACCTGATGTTCCTGAGATGTCAAACTCCGTGATAAAACAACATGCGATCAAAACGAACACCTAACGCGTGGCACACGGTGCACCTGTATGGGATATGTTGTATTGATGGAGATAGTCTGCTTTGCATAGCACAAGCAACAGACTACTCTAAACAAATCGTAGTGCAGGTTGATCAGCAACTTGAATGACTAAAAATACTGCTAATGTGAGATTTTTTTTTTTTTTCAAAATCCCATGGCGATGAAGAGATAGTGACGGGGACAGGCGGAGGATGTCGCTAGAAATCTGTAGCTTGAACTTCACACATGAGTGGTGAGTGGTAGACGGCCGCTGTGTACTACAAAATCGGACATTACTACACTTCGTGTCCTCCTCTTATAACAAAGCAGCCCTATTTAGGGATGGCACTGCTTTCCTCACATGGGGAACGGTCAATAAAAGGCGACCCAAAAATTGCATGTCCGTACATGACCCTGCTATATATGGCTGGGCATCCAAATTGTGCACCCGAAATTTCAGAAAATCTAAAATTAATGAAAAACATGTTCATAGCATCTTGGAACGTCAGGGGTTTTCATATCCATTTATATATATATATATATATATATATATATATATATATATATATATATATATATATATATATATATCACAGTTACTTGACAATACACGAAGCAAACAAATATATTTACTTCTGGATTTATTAAAATCGATTTAAGAGTGCTCAATAAAAGGAGCTAAGAATACGTTTTAAAAACGAATGGTTTAAAATACTCCAACTGCAGTTTCACGCAATAATAAATCTTCAGGGAATTGCTTTGTCCAACCATCGACCTGTATTTATATCTGGGTTGTACCCATTCCTAAGTAAAATGTGCTACATACCCTCCTTTTCCTTTTACGTAATGCCTGAACCTACTAGGCATAGTCTATGTTTGTTTACGTACCTACATTTATTTGTTAACTCCGATTACGAGTTCAATATCATATCTGGGTCCCTGCATTCAGCTATTTTTAGTTTTTCTTGCAAGAACAGCATGCATGGGTTATTTCCTTTATGTGATGCTGCCTCTGGATCTCTACTATAATTTTCTTTTGAAGCCCACACATATTTTGCGTGTCTTGTTGTTTCACTATATTTTTTATCCCTAAATGATAACCTGTTCTGAGATATCCGATTTTTTATAGCTGTTATTCGCTATTGCGTGAAACTGCAGTCGGAGTATTTTAAACCACTCGTTTTTACAACGTATATATATATATATATATATATATATATATATATATATATATAAATCACAGTGTATTTTATATGATACTATTGTATATATTATCAGATATATATATATATATATATATATATATATATATATATATATATATTATATATATATATATATATAAACTGTTCATACGAAGTAAGAAAGGCCAGACAGGATACTTTAGCCTGGGTGAGGCAACCATTTCGGGAGAAAGAAAATAGTGAATTAAAACTAGCTTTACGCTGATTAAGAATTGTCCTTGTGCCAGATCCTGGTGGAGGGATTGGATAACTAAATATTTTGTTTACAAATAGTGTGTCTTATGAAAGGCAGCTTCGGATTTGGCCCGAGTTGTTAGATAGAATCGAAAAGCCCCCAAAAGCAAAAGGGATTTCAAATAAATATTTAATTTCTTCATTTCACCGACGTGGAGAGGTAGTATTAAACTGTTTGGCTTAAATTGTTTTTTGTTTTGTTTTTGTTTTTTTTGGTTTTTTTTGTTTTTTTTTGTTTTTTTCAGCTTCTTTCTTGGCCGATCGACCGTTGAGATTAAATGGATTCTCTCTTAGTTGGTCACGACAGAAAGAATCTGAGTGTCTATAGAGACACACGCTGAGAGAAAAAGAGAGAGAGAGAGAGAGAGAGAGAGAGAGAGAGAGAGAGAGTATAAAATTGGTTATATATATATATTATTATTATTAGGGCTTTCCATCGGGATGTAATGGTTAGCAAGCTGGTCTCGCATATCCAGTGCTACTGGATAGCC
>CM042146.1:129055842-129075973 GCA_023376005.1 Doryteuthis pealeii
ATTTCAAGCCTCAGTTTATCGAACGGGGCACCCGTAATTTCCGAACCCCCCACGTGAGTTTTAAGTTTCGGATATTTTACGAATTCTCTTTCTGAGAGATAAAAAAAAAAAAGAACAAACTTTTTTCTTTGTTCTCACTGCTTCCTGCCTTTTTGTTGTCTTCAACTACACTTTTTACCATCTTTCAATGTAATATTTCTCTGAGGAGCATTGTTCGAAAAAAAGAAATTCATTTCTGATTTTAAATCAAAACTAGGGTACCCTTTTCCTTTCTTTTTAAGAAAAAAAAAAAAATTTACATAATGCATATGCTTTTACGCGTCCTCATATATATATATATATATATTATAAATTGTTCTTTCTATTAGTGTGGCAACATTGTCCGCAGCTCGCCCAGTCTCGCCTGCAAAACGATGGTATTCCCGCGTTATGTTTGTTTGTTTGTTTTTTTTTTTAAGATTATTCAGCCGCATGTTTTGGTCAGAACTATATAGGCCACAATAAGCTTTACAAATTAGAAATAAAATAAATGATATGGATTCGGATGCTGGTCAGTTTTCAGTCACTCTGTATCAAACGGGCATCACTTAACTTTTTCTAAACAGCTTACTACTCGAACATGGGTTGCCTTCCTTCTATGTCCATCGGCCAACCCCCAAACGCTCTGTGTTCTCGACTTGTGACCAAGTCTAAAATGGGCAGGGCCGGGTTTATTTCCCGGTTCATGAGGCGTCTCAAAAGAGGAATGCTGAAGGGATCATACGCCCTTTGCACTGGCCACTGTATAAGCTTTGATTTGCAACCAGAGGCATTATGTTTTAGTTATATTTTGTTCTGTTTTTATTGTTACTTTATAAATTATATTATCAATAATTTTATTTTATTCCTAACTTTTCTTAATATTAATCAAGAGTACAATAATGGAGGAAATATCTTTTTTAATTACCGAGGCATTATTTTAAACTAGGCCTCAAAGCTAATGAAGCTGATCAAATAATTCTGAAAATGGAACGAAATTTTAAAATATCTGGTCGTACTGCCCAAATCTGGTCTAAACAATTTAAGAGCCTTGTCCGTTGAAATAAAGTCCGGATGTTAAAGATACCCAGCTGTTGATTATGATGCTTTAAAATGTCAAATGGAAGAAATTTCAACCACCGACACAAGAAAGGTTCCTGAAGATTTAGTATTATCGAAAGATACCCTACACTGGGCATTAGATAAGCTACAAAAAAGAACGAACTATCTAGTGTTTCTTCCTGTAGACCATTTGTTCTCAACTTTTTTTAATTTAGCTATGGATCCCTTGGATCCATATTTTATTTTCTTAGTATTGTATCTTTATGATTAAATATTTCTTGCTTGCCTGGACCCCCTCCCAAAACAGTTATATGGTCCCTGGGGGCATATGGCCCCAGGTTGAGAACCCATAATGTAGAGCCATCAGACCTTCAGAAAATGTATGCTGATTAAAAAAGAAACAAAAAAAGAAACAAAAACGATAGTACTTTTGATACGAGCGAATAAATTTAAATTTGCGATACATTTTGAGTTCCTTTATTATTTTTATTTTTTTATTATTTTTGAAAATTTTATATACAAGGATTTCAGCGTTTAGCAAAAAAAATGAGTTGTTGTTGTTGTTGTTGTTTCTTTTTCTTTCTTTTTTTTCCTTTCCAGATGCTACATACACGTGACCTAACTTTATTTTTGATTTTTTTAAATGGATTGAAATATTTACTCGATTTTATAATATTTAATACCTTCAGCGATAATGTTTTAAATATCAATTCATTTTTAAACTGTGCAGAAAAAATCTGACGTGTGTAGGTGTTGAGGCGCTCTTTCCGAAATGGTTATTGTCATAGGAAATGGAATCAGTGACACGAGTTCAAATTCTGGACGAATCCTGGTTTGCATTTACCTTCATGTTAATGCCCTCGGAAAGACATGGGTCCGTATGTTCTTCCCCATCCAGCTATGAGTAAATAGGAAGATATACTCGTCTCTTTAAATGTCGTTATGCAACCAATCAAGGAGAAAGAAAAGTATATACTCAAACCAACTGTAGTCTGTTTAAAAATTGAGCTTGTGTCACCTCCTGCCCGTGACGGATAGGTTGGGTAAATAAAGACGTATTTAGCTCCTTCCCCTTGACATTACTCCTAGGTCCACTCTGAGATAGCGAAGTGTTTACCCGTTTAAAATTATTGCGAAGATACAATCATTAGAGACCATAAATGTTAAACTGACTTGGGTATAAGATAGCCCATCAAGGGTTGAAATGCCTTAAAAACATGGAAATGTTCCTCAAATCTAAAAGAATATATGTGGATGTATTTATTCATACAACTAGTTCATTATAGGTAGGATGGGACACAAAATCGTAAGTATGGGGCAACCAGTGACGCTTGAACTTGCTAGTCAGTAGTAGTGGAATAATGAAATCAGTTTGTTGACAATTATACTAAGATTGGGCACACCGGAATGGCGATAAATTACGTTATATTAAGGTGTGGAAGAGATAATGAAGACACAGTGCATATTTCAAATGTTACGTAATTGATATCATCTGCCTGTTAACCGTAAAATAAAGAACATTTTAATAAACGTCCATTGACAGTGAATATATTAAAATTTGGTAAACAGGTATTGTTTTGTTTTTACCTTTTTTTACTGGCATTCGATTCTTGTTTATGTTTTTTTTTTAATATTCATACCATTTTTATTTATTATTTATACCATTTTGCTTATCTTGGCGGTTTTGCTCAGATCCTTCCTATTTCTCTTGTACTATTTTGAACGTGATGTTTAAGCGTGTTTAAAGAATGAAAAAAAAAATCTTTGCCGTCAGGTTGTAATAAAAAAATCTTCCGTTTAAACTTTGGGTGAGATTCTCGACTCGGTAACTGAAGACGAATTAAATGTCCCTCGGCAAACAAATTTCTATTGTCTTAGTTTAACGTGCAGAAATCTAAATATCAACCAGAAAGAATAATTACATTTCAGAACAGTTTGAGTGGAAACTTCATTTGACAAATCCAAATTTACATTAATCACGTGAAAAACAAAAGAAAAACAAACACTTCAGGCTATAACAACTTAGGCAAGGAAAACAAACAACAAAAAGATGAACAAAAATAGTTTTCAAAATATCGATTAAAAAAAACTATATAATTCAAACAGCTAAAGACTTTGACTACAGGGAAATAAACAAACAAATATTGTGATGACTCAAAAGACGAAATGACTATGGAGTTCAGTTCCTGTTAACCATCGGGTATATGTGAACCAAATACAGTTCTACCCATAAATAAGTACGACTCTTTAAGATCTTTATTCTTATTTTCATATTATTAATATCATTAATATTCTTGTAGATCAAAGATACCAGGATTTGAACAGTTATAGTAAAATACTATACAATTAAAACATATATCATTAGTTGGTGGGTTGGTCGATTTTATCGAATCAATCCATGCTGGGCGACTCAAATCATTTGCATGTAATTATAGCGTAAATTACATATTCTTAATACTAATAATTTATATACGATTAGAAAGTTTCAAGTAACTATTCCTATATAATAATGATGTGTTTTCACATGGTTATATGATTTCAAAAATGTTAAGTAATTATATGGTTTTAAGTAAGTAATAATAATATTCCTTTGTAAATAATTATAACTTCGATAACTATTCTCACTAATAGTTTATACAATAATTCATTTAATGGATTTAAGTAACTATGTCTATTTAATAATAATCTGTCTGCACACAGTTATATGGTTTCAAATATGGCTATCTAATACTAATAATGTATGGTTCAATGTAAGAAGTAATACTAATCATTTCCAAATATTATAGCTTCAAGTAACTATTCTAAATAATGTATACACAATTATATGGTTTCAACTAATTGCTATTTAATAATAATCATTTGTTTGTACACAGTTATATGGCTTCTTAACATTATGAGTTTTTAAGCAATTATATGGTCTCAAGTAAATAATTATAGTAATCCTTTATAAACAATTATAACTTCAAGTAATTATTCTTTCTAATGATTCATCCAAAATTATATGGATTCAAGCTTGATATATCATTTTGTTTGTATAAAGTGTCGACCGTTAAATTTAAAGTTGTTTAATTTTAAAATGTGTTGTATCAGTGTTGCGAGAATTGGCTATTTGGACGAGAGCCACAATTGCAAGCTTTCTCGTTCCGCTACAAAGCCAAAACTAAAAAAAAAAGAATGCTTACCTGGCAAACAGGAAGAGAGATAAAAAAAAAAGGTTAAGGGACATCACTCAGAAATCCCTGTATTGTTAATTGTTATCCTGAACAAATGAATTCCCTACACTAACCGTGCATAATTAACAGGATACCCATCAATTATCCAACAATTTGATATCCTTGGTGATCAGGATTGCTTCTTATGCTATTGTTTTATATTATATATACTGGTATTTATATATATATATATATATATATATATGAATGTGTGTGTGTGTGTATGTGTGTGTGTGTGTGTGTGTGTGTGTGTGTGTGAGAGAGAGGAACACAAGAACAAAACTCAGACAAAAGTGTGTAGGATATATTTCGCTTGAGTGTTGAGCTCGGCATCATCAGTCGTTTTAATGAATTATCAGGTTATCATACAAGTGTTTTATAGAAGGGGTGGTGTGGCGGGAGGAGGTGGATAGGAGAGGAGGTCAGGTTGGTGGGTAAGCGTTAGTAAGGAGAGGTTTTGAATGGTCAAGCAGGAATCATTGGAGAGGAAGAGAAGAAAATCAGAAGGGGAGAGAGAGATAGAGATAGTAAGCAGGGTGAAAGTAGAGTGATATATTGTAAAAGAAACAGATTAGGAGCGGAGATGGTGGCCTTCTTGGGGAGAAATTTGATCAAAGCAGCAGGAAAAGGGAGTAATAAAGGGGGAGTAGTTGGGTAGGAGAGGGTTATGGCAGAGTATGTCACTGAGTATGAGGGAAAAGGGGTCAGAAGAGGAAGTTTGGTTAGTTGTAGGGGATTGGGGAAAGTGGTTAGATGAAAGTGAGAGGTAGGGGTAAGGAGGGAAATTTTGAAACATAGGCAAAAAGGGGAGAAAGTCAAATTATGGGGAAGATTTTTTTTTTAATTTTTAAATTTTGATATTAATTTAATGTTCATGTGTGATAGTTTTTGAGACAGATAAGTCCTGGTTAAAAAATCCGGGTCTTAGGTTTATAGTTTCAGTGTGGGCTATTATAGCTGATTCGCATAGGCGTCTATATATATATATATATATATATATATATATATATATATATATTGGTATCTATATTTCATATTTTTATATATATTGTTACTCATTTTATGTCTGTTCCTTTGTCAACGGGATCACGTGACAATACCTTCGTCTCCTCGACCTTTAACTTTCGTGTCGCCTCCCGACGTAACATTATATATAAAAAAACAGACCATTTGGCGTGAGTGATCGAGAGAGATATCAATTCGAGATTTGGGCCTTATCTGACCATCAACCATTCGTGAGTGAATACGTTAACGCATCGTTGATGAGAGACGAACTCTTCAGATAAGAAATGTGTTCACTACTTGTTTATTTCGCGCTGTTTGATTTAATGGCCGAACAGTGCATCGACTTGGAATGTTCTGATAACAAAAAACGCTAGAACAAGCCAAGAAAATTAGTTTAATATCAATAAATGATTTGGGAGCATAGATTTTTGTTTCTACTCACTCAATCTATATCTCTACTTCCCCCTCCTCTGTCTCTGTCTTAGCCCCTCCCCCTCTCTCTCTTCCTCTCTTTTTCTCTCTCTCTCTCTCTCTCTCTCTCTCACTCACTCTCTCTCTCTCTCTCTTTCTCAGACACACACACTATCAATCTGTCTATCTCTCTCACACACACAGTATCTCTTTATCAGACACAAACTATCTATTATTTTCACACAATCTATCAATCTATCTCTCACACACACTATCTCTCTAATTCTCACACACGCACTCACTATCTATCTCCTACTCACTATCTCTCTCTCTCTCTTAAAACCCATAAAAACATACCGCCCCTCTCTCTCTCTCTCTCTCTCTCTCTCTCTCTCTCTCTCTCTCTCTCTCTCTCTCTCTCTCTCTAGGTATGCGTGTGTTATGGGTGTTTTCCTGCTTACCGTAATTTCTAAGCATTTAACTCCCCGGATATTAAGATCAATGCTCTTCAAAGACCCAGTATACAAACTACACGATAGTAATGCGTGAAACATAGGCTAACGGTACGCAAAATATAGGGTAGTGACTCATTTTTACAATTTTAATGAACGTTGAAGTATATATGTTTATCTTCTGGGATTCAGCAACAAAGGTCAATTTATAAACGAAGTTAAGCTGGTTTTAACACATGTTTTCCTTCTACTAGACTGATTGCCTAAGGCTAAAAAACCCAGTCATCCCAATTATTTACCCATATTTGAGGCGGGGGAAAATGGATTCATGCCTTTCCAAAGCGCATGAAGATTCAGCATTATCACTTACTGAAGCACCGGTCTGGATCGAGTAGAAAATCAAGCGCTTGTTTGATTTTAAACGGCACTTCAACCCGTCTAAGGCTATTTTATGCCTAGAGTTTAGGAGATTATGTTCATTGTACGTTCATATTTACATTTTGGAGTTTTTTTTCTCAAAATTCCTTTTTCGGCACACGGTCCTATCAAATACAAATCATTTTTAAATAGATCTATTAGACCCATAGACTGGATCGTAACAGACACTATCATTCCGAGTGATAATTACTGGGAGTAATGGCAATTGAGGGTAAACCACATTCATCAGATTTACAGAACTGGGATATCACCAACGTATATGATTTAGTATCATACCAGATTACCTATTTATTTATTTGGGAGTCTTAGCACACTGTAGTGAAGACAGATACAAGATGGCAGTACCAGTTAGTGTCCCATCTACAGGTCAAATAGATATGGTTAAAAACCATATGCATCAGATAGGAATATTTGATACCAAATTATTATGTGGATATTTTTCTTTATTGAGAATAGTTAGTTAACGCAGTAAAGCTTGTTTACTAAGGATTATTATTATTATTTACTTGAAAAGATAAAATATTTTGCAAACAAATAGTTATTATCAAATGAAAATAGTTACCTGGAACCATGAATGGTCACCTGCCTTTTATTATACAAATTATCCGGATGAGACGAACAAGATATTCCGGTCACTGCTGGAGAAGCAAGGACGAACTCATAAGTGGCATTTTCCTGTGGACATCTACACATGGAGACATCAGTATAAATAGACCAGCAAAATCTAACATTAATTAGATCCGTACGGATTTTGGAATCTGTACGGAATACCAACCAGGAGCGAGGGCCAACAGGGACGTTTAGTGAGGGGTCATCATGGGAATCCGTTCTGACATTATGAGATGATGATGATGATGATGATGATGATGATGTATTTCGAGTTGGAAGGGTTTTAAGTGCCGAAAAGACGAGTCTTCAAAAAGATATTGTGTTTTTAGAAGCCTAGAGTTTGTTGACTAATCTATTTGATGGTTCAGTAAAGTGGTATGTATCCAACCTCGATGGTGGCTGAAATATGACACTAGGTTGTTTTCATGTGACGAGTCCCACAGGAAGAAAGCTTCATGGGAGGTGGGTGCCAACAATACATGATAAACATTTTAGATAGAAATATTTGAAACAATAGAACTGTGTCCAAAAAACAACTACACAAAAACATGTAAATATAAACTTACAATGAAAGGCGATTCTGTAATTGTTTTTCTATTTGATCAAATCTTTCCGATTTTCCACTCTTCGTTAATTGGGAATATCTTTCTTTGGGTTCCATCTATTGTTCTTTAATCCGGAAGAAACACAGACATTTTCTGTGTGTACACACTTTTATTCCCCCACAACCAATACTTTTTTACCCAATACATTCTTAACCAACATGCGCGTGGGAAGTGAGACGGAAAGGTACGATTTGTCCAATGGGCCACTAGACTCAACTCTCTAAATTATAATTGTACTTTCCCAGCGTTGCCCGATCATGTGACTCTCTAAATCAAGGAGAACACATTTCAGCCGAACATGAGGTCACACTTCCATTGTCCATTGTTCAGAGTTGTTTCAAACTACTCTAAACTACTTACTAAAAATGATCGGCTATGCCTGTCCATTATATAACATAATATCGAGGTATAAAATAATTCTAGATGGGTTGACATGCAATGAAAATCAATTAATCAGTCAACAAGAAAAAGATCTATTTCGTGGTATGGATTATTGGTATCTGACGAATTGCTTAAAATCCTGTTTACTCTCCAGAAGTATAGGTAAGAGAAATTGTCTCACCCCAGCCATAATGACCAACAACATCTTAAGCAAATGAACCCTGATATCCAAGTCTGGGCAAGTTTTAAAGTACCTTTATCTGAACGCTTTGATAAGGGTGTGAGTTTTACAGTACCCGTATCTAGACGTTCACATGAAGGAGCGACATTTAAGGTACTCGTATCGAAATGACATATTTTGATGAAGACTGGAGAAGTAAGGTACATGTACCTTATCCTGTGAAAAATGTGAGTGTTATGTTATATTATAGCCCCATAATCTTTTTTAAATCTTCGGGTTAGCATGCCGAAAGATTTCGCTTTAGCGTTACTCAGTGGCAATAGAAGGCTTCCTTGGTGGTATCCATCGCACCACCAAGTGGCATGTAGCAGATTATACTGGGTTACAAAGTAACAGCAGTCAGGAACGATCTTTGACCAGATTTAAACGAACCCCTCCTGATTCCTGGCTTTATTCAACACCCTGGTATTATAGTCAGAATATGGTAACCATACTCTGACTATAACACAGGGCCGTCCTATTCTCGCTGGATGCCACAAACATGTGATCTTATGACACTTGACGTGTCATAAGATCGCACGTTTGTGGCATCCAGCGATGATAGGACGGCCCCGTATTATAGTCAGAGTATGGTTACCATATTCTGTGATGAACGGGTTGAGTAAATAGCTTTTCTGAATATAATACCAAAAGAAGGGATGTAAAGTTATTGCCCTGGCCAGAAAGCCAATGACCCCTAAGCGATTAGACATGCATGCTATTCTATGTATTCACCTGCAGTTTAACATAGCACATCGTTTCTGAATTTTTAAGGCGTTTGAAAAAAGAAATACCTTTTAGTCGAACCGAGAACTCTTCAGTTCCTTCTCGTTTATACTGACGACTCGATCCAATTCTGAAGACATAGATATTCTGGTAAAAAAAATGGTTTCACTGAACCAAACCTGCTTAAACCTTTTTCTTTACACACGGGTAATGTTCATAATGTTCTCTTTGTTAAAATGTTATTTCTTTATTGCTGACTGATTGTTTATATATCCATGATGAAAGAACCTCTAAGTAGCCAATAACTTATAAATTCTCTCCTAGTTAAACCGATAACTTTTCAGTTCCTTCTCGTTTATAATGGTGCGACAGTCGAATTTTGAAGATGGAAATCATTTGAAAAAATGGTTTAACCTATATGAGTGTAATAATAGTTTGAAATTAGAATAAAATGTGAAGAAATTGAACTGACTCAAGATTGCAGGAATTATTTCCAAATATTAATGATTCCATGACCAAGCATCGACCTATACCCGTAGCCGACTTATAGATGAGAACATACGTATTTATAATTATTTTCTGAAGATGAAAAAAGTAGGTTTGAGTTTGATTTATTAGTTAATTGATATAACGAGTTTTTCCCTTAAAAACATAAATATATTCTAAGATGTCGTTCTCATTGAAACATATTTTGGGAATCTTAATTTTACTCAATCTAGTTAATTCAAATTATATATATATATATATATATATATATATATATATATATATATATATATATATACGCTTGTTCCTAAATCTTCCGTCCGTTATCATCTTGGGACTCCCTCTGGTTAAAAATGAGACCGTCCAAATTGTTCAAGATGCAATTCAAAAATGTACATCATATTATCTGGTGTCGCTTAATCGTTCATTGTTGTGCCGAAAATCCAATTAAGAGCTCTCCGCAGGAGTTATTTTAAATGCCACCCTATTGGGTGGTTTTAAGTTAGTCAGTTATATACGGTATAGAAATATATCTTCACAATGCTTTTTCTGTAAATAGAAAAAATACTTTTTAGTTATTCACAGGGGTTATTATCTAGGGAAATCGATTGAAGGAGTCGCGATTTAATTCTCGATTAATCTGTTTGTATTTCACTTCATTCTAATGTCCTTTGGAAAAGCATATATCCGTTTTTGCTCATTCCCAACCAGCTACGGGTAAATAATAGGATAGACTCAGTTCTTTAGCCTTAGCATGGTAACCACTATAAGAGAATGAAGATCTTGAATTCAAACCATCGGTACCCCACTTAAAAAGTGACCTTGAAAGGGTTTTAAAAAATACATACTTACTGACATAATCAATGTTTTAAGAAACATTTGGGATTCAAAATATTTGAAGTAAATCTATTTAAACCATATATGGGAACCTGGGATCACCCTCTCTAGTAGATTTGATGTAACGATATGTCAGCAGTTGAATTAAGTGAACTTTGTGGACACTGGATCAAGTGGAGCCTACATTAACGAATCTTTGGACGATCTGACAAAAAAGAGGACGACACAACACATAAAAGGAATACGCATTTTCATCAGGCAGAAAGTCGATAGACAGCCAAACAAAGTGTGCGGACTCTTAGATCAGTTTCCATAAAAAGGCTAAAGATTCCAATTTATTTACCAATAAAGTGGATGGGGAACGATGAAATTGCACCTTTCCAGAGAAATGTAAACAGCCTCGCACCGTATTTGAAATCATGTTATTGATTTCATTTCATCTAACTATAACCATTACGTTATGAGGTGTTCTTGTTTGAATTTTTGTTACCTTTCAGGTTTTTCAACTCTGCTCATCGGTAACACACAATGTCAAATGTCATTATTTTTAGGTAAACCACTATTCTGAAACGGATTTTGCACCTGTTTTTTTATTTTATTGTAGTCATGCCCAAGTAGATTCGACCTGTAAACCCTTCATGTTCTACGTCAAAGGGCCATCGTTTGTTCCCGGAGACAATAATAATACGTGAGAAAGGGAAGTTTTTTCTAGCGAGAGGGACACAAAAACATATTGAAGTCTTGAGATATAAACCCCACCTAAACGACATTCTGAACTCCAAATATAGAGTTAAAACCTTTCTGGGATGACCCTAAGAAAACTGTCAAGCTAGTTAAATTCATTTCAGAATGGTTGGGCCTTACCTTTACGGACGGGTGGACAGAAATTTGCTGAATTTTAATAACATATACAATTGGATTCCACTGAAATTTCTATAGGATTTACAAAAGCTAATATTTCTATTTTTATTACAGTGATTTGGCTGTAAGCGAATCTGCCGATCAGCATTTTCTGTTGGCACATTCGACGAATTCAGGCAAATTTATTGGTCATTTCCTGAAAGGATTTCTGTTTTTAATATTGGGAGGAATAAATTGTTTCTTCCTCAGGGACTGTTGGAAATATTAATTGCCATCAAAGATTTTACATCTCCCAAACGGTTTGTGGCCAGAGAGGAATATATATATATATAATATATATATATATATATATATATAATATATGTGTGTGTGTGTGTGTGTGTGTGTGTGTGTTTGTGTGTGTGCATGTATGCACAGACACAGACATAGTCACAAACACACACACACATACATATGCATATATATATTTAGAGAGAGAGAGAGAGAGAGAGAGAGAGAGAGAGAGAGAAGAGAAGAGAGAGAGAGAAAGAAATACAGATATAGAAAGTCTCTCTCTATATACTTATTGATGCGTTCCGAAATATATTTATAGGTTTCTATTCATAATTAAAACGTGTATTTGTCAACGTTTTCATTTCTTTCTCTCTTGATTAAATATCTCGTCTCTCTCTCTCTCTCTCTCTCTCTCTCTCTCTCTCTCTCTCTCTCTCTCTCTCTCTCTCTCTTTCTAATATATATATATATATATATATATATATATATATGGGGGGCCACGTGTGTGTGCATTGGCCTAAATATGCGCTAACATATTTTCTGGAAGCTTGACAATGAATATTTTACTTACTGTAGCAACCAGTTTGCAGCGACACCACAGAATTAGTCGATTTTGGCAGATCGAGATTGATCTTAGACAAGCTAGAAACCCATATCTATATTGCATTATATTTAAGTTGTTGATATTTACATGAACGTTTGTAGTAACAACCCCAAACACACGTGCACCTACAGACACACACACACACACACACACACACACTGATATATATATATATATATATATATATATATATATATATATATATATAGTACAATCGTACTATATTTGTATATTCGTTAACCTGTCAATAGCAGTACATGCCTTGCCTATGCGTATGTTGACATCGCTTTCAGTAGATGAGATATTACTGCCGAGGTATATTAACTGGTCTACTATTTTACCTTTTAATGAGTGGTGAGCACGAACTTTATTAAAACGCATGAACTCAGTTTTATGTGATGCATACAAGCAGTAGATATTCGGCTTCGGCAGGTACATTTGCAAGAAGCGCTAAATCATTTGCGCAGTCTGAATCAGTAATAATCTCTTGTAGATATCGTGTTCCTTGAGGGTTTTTTTTTTCTTTAGTGTGAAACCATTTTCTTTTATTAAGTGAATGCTTTTAAAATTCTTGTCAGGACTGTCATCTCCATTATCTAAATTTTATTCCATCTCTCCTTCCATATTTAGTTGTCCATCTTTAAAGTATTTTCAGTTCGAACTGTCCCAAATAATTCACATTATTCATTTGAGTTCATTTAATTTGCGAATATTTTTATTTCTTAATTTCTATTTTGTTCATTTCTTTTTATTCTTTCTGAGCTAAAAATGTTTCTTTTTACTTGTAATTTGAAAAAGAAACAAAACATCTTCCTTGTCCCTTGATTCGCCATCTTTCTTTTGAAGGAAAAAAAATTAAGATTAAAAAAAGTAAAAAAATAACTCTAATCTTATGATTGGAATATATTGAAATCTGAATGGAAACAATAAGAGAACATAGGAAAATAAAAATTAACGCCTGTGATTTGTATAAAACATATTAAAAATCAGTTCAGGCGGAAGAATTACTTATTTTCAGCTAAATGAATTAATATCCGGTTGGAATCCGATGATGAGCGTTTGTACGGGAGGTCCGTTGCCTCTATGGAAGACAGGAAGAACAAAAACAGATTTTGAATTAAAAATAAATTGATTGAGACACATTGAAATTATTCCAGTCAGAAACATTGGTGTACAAAGGCCAGGAATTCATCGCGGATTAGGATTCTAATATCATTATCAAAAAGACAAAAAAACAAATATTTAATATATATATATGTATGTACGCACATACGCACACATACATACATACACACACACACACATATATATATGTGTGTGTGTGTGTGTGTGTGTGTGGAGAGAAAAGTAGACAAACACAGAATGTTTTACAAAATGGATGTTTATTGTAGGTAGTGAGGTCGACGTTATAACGTTTCGGTCTATTAGACCTTCTTCAGGACGTTGGATTGAGTTCTTGCTTCAACGGTGAACATTTTCATACTGGTGAATTAGGAGGTCTTGAATAGGGGAGGAGTGGTCAATTATTGGTGTTAGCAGGAGTGTTTAAGTTGGTAGTGGAAGTTCTATTATTTATTTTCCAGATGATGTGTCTAACTAGTAAGGTTCTGTTAATGATGCCACAGGTGTTAGGTGTTGAGAGTGGTCGTAGGTGGGTCATATGCATTGGGTTTGGTGGAGATATAGTAAGTTATGTACAAATGATAAATGGTAGTAGGATTTGTTATAAGTGTGTGTATAAATGTTTATTACTATTGTTATTTGTTCATATATATATATATATATATATATATATATATGTGTGTGTGTGTGTGTGTGTGTGTGTGTGTGTGTGTGTGTGTGTATTTGGGCAGCATTTTTTCATTTATGCATGTTGAATTAAACAAAAGACACATCTCCTGTTTAACAATTTTATTTTTGATCTTTTCGAGTTTTCTGGCCAACTTTTTAATATTTGGGTGGAATTCGTGGATTAGTCCACCAAAGTTCAGGTCCCAAGTACTTTCGGCACTTCGAAGTGCCATCATCAGGGGTAATGTGTTCCACTTTTTAAAAACTTATATTAATTACACATCACCCCTGATGATGGCATATATATATATATATATATATATATATATATATATTATATAAACCATGAGCCTTTAAACTGACAGACCTAATTAGAAGTTCATGCTTTGCTTTCAGTACAAAAATGATATTAACGATCTCGGTTTGAATGTGTTGGTAGAAGAAATGTATTAACGCACATGAATGGAATTATTCTTGTTTCTGTCAACAGTAAAAGATGCAACAGAAATACTTCCCACATTTTAAACTATTACCTAACTTCTACAACTGAATCTAACTATTTACCTAACCTCTCTGCACGAGCAGGATGTGACACAAGGATAATTCATAGCGGATTTCAAATTTGGATTAAAAGATTTCCTTCTCCTAGTCTGGTCGCCATAGCAAAGTTAAAGAACCCAGTCACCCCTACTTTTTACCCATAGCTGGAGAGATAATAACTGGAAGCAGATGTTTGCCCAGGATAGTAAGTCTATGTGAAATGCAAACAACTTTGTCTAGGGTTTGAACTCTGGTCGCCATGTCCCTCTAATACAATGATTACCATTACAAGAGTGCCTATATATACCACAACTGTTTTTTGTTACTTAATGGCAACGTACAGATATTTGTTGAGATTGTTGCTCTCCTTTATTTTATCTCACCCAGGATTTGAACTTGGTTCGCCATGTCCCTTTTCTGTGATGATAACCATTACAACAAAAGCACCTCTATTGCTAGTAAGTTTATGCAAGTGATAATAATAGCTTCATCTATCTTGCCGTCTTAATGGATTTTTTTTTAAATGGGTGTAAGTGACGTTACAGCTGCTCACTTGGAGAATGTTGATTTCAGGATTTGTTCAAAACATCACGCAACTTTTTCTTTTATCACCAAGAATTAATAATTAATGATTTTGCTATCATTATTTTATGATAGATAAGTTTGCATAAAGCAACGATTCCGTTAGATCACACTGGAGTTTTTAACTTAGATGAGTGACCACTTAAACAACAGAAGTTAAATAAGCAATCTTAGGCCTGTGTGCTTAGATATGGCACAAGGACGAAAAACATAAATATTTTTCTTGTAAAAAGAGATAAAGACAATGTTCAAAAAGAGATAAATAAATATTTCTAGAAGTGCTAAGGAAATTTAAAAAAAAAAAAAGAACCAACGAAACATTTCTAAAATAGATAAAGAAAATGTTAAAATAAAAGATAAAAAAAGGTTAAGATTTTTTTTAAAGAGCTAGTGATTTTATTAAAAGAGCCAAATATTTTTTTAGAAAGAGCTGAGGAAAAGTTTTAAAAAGTGCTAAATAGAAATTTCTGAAAGTGCCAAAGAAAATTTTTTAAAAAAAGGACCAACGAACATTTTTTTAGAAATAGGTAAATAATATATATAAATAAAAGATCGAAAGAAAAAATATAAATATTTTTTAAAAGAGATAAATATTTTTTGAGAAAGAGCTAAATAATATGTTGAAGGAAAATTTTCTAAAAGTGCTAAAGGAAAATAAAAAATCATAGAACCCACAGTTTACAAAACAACGGTAAACAAAATATTAAAATAAAAGATCAGAAAAAAGTTGTAAAAGAACCAAAGAAAATCTTTAAAAACTGATCATTTTAAAATAAGATCATAGGATTTTTTTAATGAACTAAAGAATTTTATTTAAAAAACCCAAACACAATTATTAAAAAATAAAATATTCATAATAAAAAAGGAAAAGAAGGAAGAAGAGTAAAAATAAGCAAAAAATAATAAATAATGAAAGAAAACTGAAAAAAAGTCCCAGAAAAAAAAGTAGCAGGAAGAGTATAAATAAACAAAAAATAACTAAAATAAAGGAAAAAAGCAACAAAAAAGGCCCGGATGTAAAATAGACAAAGGCAAAAAAGAACGACCATTCTCTATATGTCAGTGATTTTTTTAAAATCGTTATATAGCAACAAGTTTGTATCTAAGAATATTTCACGTCCTCCTATTCTTTCGTAATTTATTCACACTCTAGCCCGGTCTATCGTCTTTATCCATTTTGACATCAGATCAGAAGAAATGAGAAACGCTGAAATAAATTTATTGAAAAAGAACAAAAGAAAATCTTTAATAAAAGGAAATTCTAAATACGAGCCAAAGAATTTTATTTAAAAGAGCCAAAAAGAATTACTAAAAAATAGAATATCCATCATAAAAAAAGAAAAGGAAGAAGAGAAAAAAAAACTAAAACACAAATAAAAAGTCCCAGATGTAAAATAGACAAAGACAAAAAGAAACGACTAATATATATGTCAGTGAAATTCTTGACATTATTTGTTCGTTTTTTTTATTGTCGCTGCGTTGCAATCATTGGTTTGTTTAGTTTCAGAGACAATCTCACAGCTTGTCACCAACCCCAACGGCTACCTGGACGGAACTTTTATCGCATTTTTAATTGAATCTTTCGCCAGACATTGAACAAGCAAGGGATTTTGCCCAACCTTTAAAAATGTTGTCGATTTTTCTTTTATACAAGATAAATATACGGTTTAAGTGAAAGATAATCAAATAAAGCAAAATAAAGAAAACTTTCTTTCTTAACTTTTTTAACTTTCCACATTGAAGAGTTAATCTTAATTAACTTTCACAAGGAGCACGAGTGAATGATAATAAACATCGTGATTGAACGTGATTTAGGTTGATGAAATTTAAATTTGACGGGTCTTTTTGCTTAATTGCAATCTACAAAGAAATTCAATGTTTACTAACGTTAGGAGCTACAGATGAGCGACATATCGGTAACAGACACAGGAAGTTTCATTGACAAACTGAGTTCAATTTCCGGACGGAGCAGTTTTCTTTTCATTTCACACTAAAGCCATTAGAAAAGGCATAAATCCACTTCTTCCAACTGAGTGTCGACTCTCGGTGCAAAAACCTAGATCTAAGCAGACTTGACGGTGTTTAGGAACTGGCAGTTTCTCGTTTATGTGATTCTCATACCAAGTCTGTGTCTACAATCTCCTAAAACAGGACAGATTGGATCTATGCATTATAGTAGAAAAAAGTATACAAATCCAATTATTAACAACTCTTTACAAGAGCGTTACAACTATGTCCTTAGATATTACTAAACCTCATTTAGTTAAAACGTAACAAGATTACTTATTAGTTCTCCCTAGTAAATAATTTTCTAAATCCCTTTCTAATAAAAATCCATTAACTTTTCATATGTGAAGTAAAAATTAGCTACCATACTTTTTTAACCACAAGCCAGCTACTGACAGTTACTAGATAGGTTTCCTTAAATCTAGTATTATTTATACCATTAATCCGAACGATACCGGTTAGTCAGTTGAATACTAGTCCACTGGAATTGTTAGTTTCATTATACTTTCGTGCTTGAAAACAGTACATTTATTTTTATAATCTTGTTACACACACACACACACACACACACCACACACATATATATATATATGTATATATATATATTATATATATATATATTTATATATTTGCCGGATCGGAAAAGCTGCCTCAACATTTGGGAAGCTCACAGCGAGAGTGTGGGACAAAAGCATGCTCACTATCCATACAAAGGTACAAGTGTATAGGGCATGTGTTATTAGCACCCTCATGTATGGAAATGAAACATGCACCCTATACTCTCACCAAGAACGGCGGCTAAATAGCTTCCTTAGACGTATACTGGGCATCACCTGGAGGGACAGGATCACTAACATAGCAGTTCTAGAGAGAGCTCAACTTCCCAGCTTGTGTTCTCTACTGAGACAGCGTCGTCTCCGATGGCTGGGAAATGTCCGCCGGATGGCTGATGGACGAATCCCGAAGGAAATCCTCTATTAAGAGCTTTCGTCTGGTAAGTGACTGATTGGTCGCCTCCAGCTATATATATATATATATATATATATATATATATATATATATATATATATTGTAAGTATCTATCAATACTCAGCATTGTCTGGCATGGGAGGTCATTTCTGGTAGATCCAGGAATTAACACTTGACTATCTGCTGACCATGCCTCAACGGCATGCCTCAACGGCAATTCTATCTAGAGACAGAGAGTTAATATCGTGGATCACCTAGAAGGATTCGAACTCACGATACTAGCAATACATTCCAGCCTAATTTGCAAGAAATAAGAGATAAGGAAGGATGATGAAAAGTCCTCAGTCTGACCAAGAAGGGAACGTCCTAGAGGCATGAAACGTACAAATTATTCTACATTGTCATTCAAAAGTTCAAAGTACTTGGTATATCATTTCTAAGTTTATATAACAAATAATATTTTAATGTATAGATAGATAGATAGATAGATAGATAGGCATTCGCGTAGTGTAATGGTTATGGTCGTAGGAAATGCACGTGGTGACCCCATTTGAAATCCTGGATGATTTCATTTACATTTCCCATCATAATGCCCTTGGGAAACTATCTTCTCTCAGCAGCTCTTTTACTTTAGTTAGGCAACTAATCAAGAAGAAAAACTCTGAATTTAAATCGGTTAAACTACGTTTAAGAAGTCACATTAAATATTCTGTGGGAAGAAATAAGTAAAGCTTAGTAAATTCTATGTAATTCGATTCACCGTTATTTTTTATTATCTTGATTTACTTTGTAATCTAATGAATTTTTTGAGGTCGATTAAAAATCATCGAGACTAAAGGTTTATCGTTTTTAAAACCGAAAATTTTACATCTAAAATTTAAATGAAAAAATACAAATATATGTGAATCATATACAATAAAGTGATGATGTCTATATCTGTCTCTCTCTCTCTCTCTCTCTCTCTCTCTCTCTCTCTCTCTCTCTCTCTCTCTCTCTCTGTGTGTGTGTGTGTGTGTGTGTGTGTGTAGTTACTGAAAGGTTAAAACACTAAGTATATATATATATATATGTATATATATATATATATATATATATATGTTGTGTGTGTGTGTGTGTGTGTGGTGTGTGTGGTGTTGTGTTTAACGTGTGAAAAAAAGTATCGACACTGAGGCGACCCTGTTATTCTTAAAAATGTAAACATATATAATCGATACAGTGAAAATGTTATTTTTTATAATTTTTAAACCAATTATATTTGCTCAAATATTGATAGGTATTTCAAATAAACTAGATGTGATCAAAATGTATCATAGTTGAACTTAAACATTTTTTTTTTTTACTTTTGATAAATTTTGTTTGGACATCTACACAATTCGGTGATAAATTGAAAAAATATTATGAAGCCAGTCTCGTTACTTTTTGATCAAATGTTTTTGGAGTAAAACCACCGAAATAGTGCAAGTGCATCAACCTTCATAGTCACATGACCTACCTCCCCGGAATCCTTTTCTTTTATTAAATTGAATATTCATTTCCCTGCTAAATGCAATTTTATATATCAGCACAAGATATTCAGAGGTGGCTTCGACCAGTCAATCATTTTTTCAATATTTCCCCTCGAAATGGAAACTTATTTTCAAGTCAGATTTAAACATTTCAGTCTTTTAATCAATGGACTTTTTTTTAGTAATAGACTAATATAATTTTTGTAAAATAATGTCTATAAGAAAAATAAAAAAATGGCAATAGCGTACAAATCGAAGATTAATTTGTAGGATTTGTGAATAAAATGTTGAGAAAAAGAATCTAAGAGGGCATTTTTTGTAAGCATCAAATGAATTACACAAAATGAATTTCCCATTTGTCAGAATTTTCAAGATGAAGCTTGATAATTTGTATTATTTATTTTTTTCGGGCTGCTGTCCTGATCTTTATTGTTATATCCACAACGTTTCGGTCGATGTGTCCTTCGGCACAAGAAGCTTCCTGAGTTCGATATGAAACAATTGAAGAATGTCGGTGGGCACGTCAATCGAAAATTT